>JAYMSP010003751.1:0-18604 GCA_036897095.1 Plantago elongata
ATTTTCGATGTTGTGTGTTGTCTCTTTGTTTCATTTTATCTTCGTACGATTTTCATTTCCCGCATTATGTTGTAATATATTCCTCGTTTGTTCTATGCCATTAAATTTTAAAACTTCTTCAGTAAAATGCAATTTCAGTAATGTGTACTTCTAATAAAAAAATTTATGATATGGAATTTTAAAAAAAATGGCGTGGCGACGACGACGTGCCACCATTGAAGCAAAAACGACGACGACGCGCCGTCGGGCCGTCAACATTGGAGATGGTCTAAGTTTCTAAGATTGATAATATTAGAAAATTTTGTGCAAGTTGAGTTAAATTGGAGGAAAGTGGGGGAATTGTATTGGACTATTGGAGGACTCGTGGTGGACAAAGATTATTCAATTTTAAATAAGTCGTATTTTGCTCAGACCAATAAATAGAGCTGAAGTTATAGTTAAAGCCACTAGAACTCTGACTAGCTGCAGCAACGTGGAAAGTTCGCAACGTTGTGGAAACTTTATATTTTTATAATGAGTACATCCACTATATATCTCTCCATATATTAAAAACAATTACATTAATAAATTAAAATCATAATCGTGGCTCTTAAAACTATAATAAAACATATACAAAAAATTAAATCATTAATATTCCGCAAAAACTAAAATTCCAACGTTGATGCTTAAAATTATAATGGTAGGTCTTTATAACTATAACATACACGTTAAAAACAATAATATACAGTTCATGAACATAAGGTGAATATAGTAAAATTAATGCTTGCAACAATAACAGTGCATCTTAAAACTATAAAATCAACTTTTACAACTATATCGAAGCACGAACATGCAACACAAGTTAAAAACAATACCATTGATAATTAATACATAATAGTGCATCTTAAAATTATAATATTAACTTTTAGAACTATAACAAAATATTTCTAAAAATCAAATAATAAATACTTCACCAGAGGAAAACACCAACATTTCTATTTAAAACAACAATAATAGGTCTTAAAACTATAACATTTACGTTAAATCAATAAAACATTGAACAAGTTAAGACCATAACATTGATACTTAAAATTATAACAAAAAATGAACATGCAACACAGACTAAAAATGATAATATTAGTATCTAAAATTATAATAAAGCACCATATAACATGATTGTGAAATAATAAATTATAATAAAAGATGAAACATTTAACAAAAGTGAAAACTATAAAAATGTTGATTAATACTGTAATATTAGCTTTTAAACCATATCAAAGCATAATATAATATGAGTGTGAAATACAAATTACATTAATAAATAAAAACATTCAACACGATCTAAACATATACTTATGTTGATTAAAAGTAAGAAACAATGTACTAAAACCATAACAAAGTAGAACATAAATTGATTACTAAATGATTTGCTATGTAATATCTAATCACATTCCAACAAACATAACACAACCAATGGAAAGCCACGTCAAAACAAGCAGCTAGCAAGAGTTATGTTAACTGAGTAACATTTCGACTTTCGAGAGCTAAAAAAACACATATTCATGCTGAATTACTAAAAAATCCCCAAACTAAAATATATAAATGTGAGGCCGTACTTGAGCGGGAACAAATTGAGTAGTGGTTAGGTTGGATGAATCAAGGCTTTCGTGGATCGTAGTACTCCGCCACCGTCCTCTCCCGATTAGCCTCTCCGGCGAGTGTCGACTTCATCATCGTTCGTGTTTCTCGCCCCCGGTTCCACGCCAACTAGGTAATTCAGATCGAGATCGATTTCGCGTCCACCACACTACGATTGAATTTTTCATCGCCGTGCTCGATATTGGAGATCGATTTCGCGTGCAAAACCAGATTATTTGTGAATTCGATGTCGTAAGCAGCTCAGAAATTGATGACGTGAGCAGGAGTGAGCAGACCGGAGATCGATTTGTGTGCATGAGTGAGCATATTTGAGAACGATTGCGCGAGCATATAGTTTGAGGTCGATGTTGGTCAATGGCTGAAGCACGATTGTTTTTCAGCTTTTCTTCTTTTCCAGATTTAAGTGTAATTTTTTTATATATAGGGAGCCAGTCCAGTTCAAATTTATGTGGCCGGTTGGAACAAAAACTCCGTGTTTTGGTTAATTTGTTGATTTTAATATTTGATCTTGAGTTTTATAGTATATTTACTTGTTAGTGAGAGAGCTTAGGTTCAATGTTCTTTTTAGCAACGCAATACATATTACGCCATGTTAAAGTACAAACTGCGGAGCATTAGGCATGAGTTTAGCACGATAAATATAAAGATCAGAAGTCGTGGGAGGTTCTAGTCAAGACGGTATCCCATACAAGCAAAATTGGACAGGTCTGATTGGTACTATCTGGACTATGAACATAATACATATTATTAATGTTAGATCATACACCATGTGAATTTATTTTTGTGGTTGTGTCGCCGCCCGACATCCACTATGGTGGCAGTTGCGAATTTATTTTAATTAATTATAGTATATTAATAAAAATATTTAAATATATAGAAGATTTAAAGTTGAAAATAGAGTTTTTTTATTTAAATCGAGTATAAAACAACATAAATCACTAATGAAAATGGTGAGTTAGGAGGTATAAGAAAATATATCTTCACTAATCTCTATTTGTAAATCTCCAAAAAATAATAATTGTCCATATAAGTTTTATTTTTTTAAATTCAAATAATCAAAAAAAAATAAAAATAAGTTTGCTCCATATAAGGTCAGCCCCAAAAAATTAGACTCCTAAAGTCATTATGAGTTGTGGGGGAGTGACCGCTTCCCCACGATGGCGGTCCATGAAGTCATAGAACAGTCACTCCGCAACTTTGCGCTCATGACCGCACCTTGGTGGGAGGTCTCAGGGGTAGACAACATGCTGGAGAGCTATCAAGCTTCGCTAGAGTGTATGTCATGCCATTCTGACTCTGGGTAGGCAAAAGAGATCACCCAACCGAGTATTTGGTGGGCATCTCACGATCAACTTTCGGTGCACTATGCGGAGTGTCATGATCTTAGCTATGTTATTATTGGTGTAAAGTCTTGGTCATATTTATAAGTAATTTGTTTAATCATTCTTTCAAAACAAACAATTTGACACTGGTTAAAGTGACGTTTTGAAAGTAAGGAAATAAATTTTGAAGAAAAAGTATAAAGATATAAAGTAAGAACTATAAAATAGAATATGGCAGGAACCATAGAAAACGGAATGACCACAGCCGACGAACTGCTTTTAACTTCGTAGAAAGTTATGCTTGATGAAAATGCTAAACTGATACATGAGCAAGACAATTAACTACGAGGTATGGACAAGGTTCTATAGGACATTCTAGCAAAAATTAAACTTCGCCAAGCTGTACGTGACTGTAAGAAGGTGACGAAAAGAGTACTGACCTATAGAGTCATTAAGGACAAGGCTTCAGTCATCAAGCGGAACAAGCAGAGGGGTGATACACAAAAATGAAGAAGAAAAAATTTATTAGCTCAACTCACTTTTTAGACTCATGAGCAGCAGCATTTCTAGTTATACCTCCCGCCTAACGTGCCAGCAAAGAGTCAAGTTCATCACGCAACAACATTGTTCACATTTACACTTTTTACTGAAATGTAAATCCTCCTTTTCAGATTGGGCATGTTCAGAGGTGTCTTCTGCTCCAACTTCTTCATTATTAGTAGTAGGGTCGATCACTTTGGAGTCCAGTGAGCCTCTTTAGCATCAGTGCTACCATAGTCCACAGGCTTATTGTCATCCCTATTTACTGATGAAACATCCCGCGATATCAGATAGGAATTTGTAGTCAAACCAAGTGAGGCCCGCGATATCAGATATGCTGTAAGGATGACAAAACTTGAGCTATCAGGGCAAGGGCAAGCATGTATTCTCGAGCTGATATTTATACACAACGTCTACTACTTTCATAAAATATCGCAGCAACCAAAACGGGAAAATCTACTGGAAAAGGTTCACTAACACACAGAATAGCTTCTCAGATTGACTATTATAAATCTACACAAAAGTATTAAATGCTTTCTGGTGAAGACATAAAAACATGCTACGAGTTTCAAACTTTATGAACCTTCCATTTTATGGTATAAGGATGCACAAAAAGTTAAAGAACTCATGCCCCCAATGAGAAATGGAGAAAATTTCTCATATCTTAAAGGAGCAGAAGATAACTGTAAAAGCAAATTATTTACTTGCCTATCCGGGTGATCCTCATCATTCAAGTTGTTAATTGGGTGAATCGGGGAAGGTCTGAGTTCTTGAGGAATTTCAACGTCAATGTCAGGATCCTGCAAGTATTATAGTGGGAACTCGTTCAGGTGCATAATGAAGCTTATACAATTACAATTAAGATCATAAAATACAAGATAGGAAGATGTATGGAGACCAGCATCATAGGATACAAGCGAAGAAATTCAATATAGATAGCCATCTTGGATATAACAGAAAGTTACTTCACAAGATATTCCATTTTATTCTAGAAACTCCTTTGTAAACATTATGTTCTTTTATGGTCCACCATGGTAACATATCTATCATTTACACCTACTTAACTTGAGACATATATGGCGTGCACAAACAATTTTAAACACATCACAATATCACATATGTTTGAATAGCAACGGCCTTATACCTGATTGTACCCTTCAGGAGACATTTCGTCTTGCTTTTCTAAGGGAAGCTTCCTCGAAAAGATTCGACTAGAATTAGCTAGGTTGGATCGATCTGAATCGGCTTTCTTTCTGCGTTGCCGACGGGAAAGAACTGGTTCATAGCGTGTCTTATCATGGTTATGGGGTCTCCTGCAAAATAGTTTCAAATCATGCATCCATTATATGAAGTTGAAGAAAAAAATGAGATTTACACAAGCGACTAAATTGGACCATGCACTGGGAAACATGAATTAATAGGGATCCACAATGACATATAAGAAACACAATAAAATGGAATGACAGCTCCAATCTCCATGGGTTGATTTGGAAAGAAAAAAAAGTGTGGTATCATGTCAATTTTGAATTTTGTCATCCATTAAGGCAAACATGGAGAGGGTTCTAGCCTTCTAGGACTGTGTTGGTCGACCCATTTCCTTTACTTTTGTTTAAGGTTCTATACCAGAGACCCCATCCTGCTGTATAACACTATTATTAGATGTGTTCCAGAAGTAAAATGTGATATAGCAATATGCTTGGCCTCGCTGAAGACAACAGAAAGTTGTGCACTGCGTAACAAAAACTGTTGGTTTGTTCAACAACACAATGGCTACATACATCTCAGAGCTTGTTGCATATTAAGCACACAGAGATTGCTGAACATACTCACCCACATGCCCACTCATGAACATTTTCTACTGTGTTGCGCTTCATAAGCACATTTGTCCGCCAGGAAACCCAATCACTGTTTTCCTGCCATTAAAGACAATGCACGGTGGTATTTCTTAGAAGTGTATCTTAAGCTCCAAGTAGTGTAGGCAAAAAACCTTGGAAGATCTAGTCATTTAACAGCATTGCGAAAGTAGGAGAATGTGCCGAACTTATAGACTCCTCCTACACCAGTTTGTGTGAATATGACATTGATATGTAGAAAAGAATCGCACAAATAATTACATACTGAAGTGCATATTTTACAGCAGAGTAGGGGAAATGGCCTGAATCCAACTTACATAGCATCAAGATCACCTAAAGTTGAGCATAAGCATGAAACATGTATGCTGGCCGTGCTAATAGATGCGATCAGGATACTGAGTGGAAATGACTCGATCACGGAAGGAAATATAAATGAAGTAGGACAAACCTCCTGAAGTCTAAATATCTCGATGTTGGAATACACCAGCTGAACAATTTTATTAGCAATTCGAGTAATATGACCAAAATTCCCTCTCCTGGGTTGTGACTTTCCCTCAGCTGCTTTAGTAGGCTGAAAGATTCAATCACAGAAACAGATAATATTTATTTTACCATTCAAGCATTTTGACCATCGTCTGACTGTTAAATTAAGAAATCAAACTGGAGGTGCAAGACGAGACAAAATACAGTGAACGGGGTAAGCTGCAAAATCAGAAAGTTCCAATCTATATATGCAAGGCCAGTACCTTGGTTGTGTCAATAGACAATTTTTGGTTACTTTCTGCTTCAAGAATCTTCTCAATGAGTTCACAATCACGAAGTACATGCTGAACAAACTGAACATTTGTGCTTTCCAAGAAAGATATGATAATCTTTTCCACATGGTGATGTAACAGATTATTAAATGGATACCTGCAATCAAAATGCATTTGTTTGCTGTAATTTTTCTAGTCCGCATTAGATGCTAAACCAAAAGCTTAACCAGGGGGAGAACTCACTCAAAAAACATCTTAATAATATGTTTGACAACGCCCAGGTGAATCAATTCCTTTTCTGCAGCTTCATTACTAACAGCCACTAAGACAGTGATGAACTCTACCACCTTCATATCATAAACTAAGAATCAGATTTAGTTCTACAGTTTCATCTAATACTAGAAAGAGAAAATTCAAAACACAGGAGAAAGGGGGAATCAGACATGTATGGAATAAAAAAGCTTATCAAGAAAATATAATACTATATGTATATTACAAATAACCGAACATTGAACTGTGTTTTTTGCTGCACATGCAAGTAATGAAAATTTTCCACATACAAAATTTCTACGACATCTAGCAAATTCAACTAGAAATAGCACCAATATAGATACCAGTGCAGTTAATAGAGATACCTTTACGCGATCTTTTCCAACTGGAGGCTCCAACTTCCCATATGTAGTTAGCAATACATTGTCATCAGATGAATAGTCCAAAATCTTGAGCAGATTACCTGCCAGAATTAATTTATTACTCTCTTATCATATTTTCAAATACATTTATGTTTATCATGTATCTCCGACTAGAAACTACCACTAGGCTTTAAAAAACAGAAAGAGGGAAACAAAAATATACTAATAAAGGACAATGAAGTGCAGCTCAGTTGGTAAGACGCTTCACCTTCAACCAATAGGTCGGGGGTTCGAGTCACCCTTTAGCCGTTTCAAAAAAAAAAATACTAATAAGGAAGAAGATAGATAAACTGACTTGAACTCATTAATCTCAAATATAATCACGGAAAAACTCACATGATACATACTACTAGTATTCTTAGAGAAGTTGACTTTTAAAAGGTTATTGTGTTCGCTCTTACATCTCTCGTACTCTATCCCCCTTCTCCCATTTTCCCAACTGCACAGGTGTGAATGTTAGGGCTGCAGTATGCCGAGGTGAGAGAGTAATCCTAGTGTATGGTTTCTCAAATGCCAGAGTAACAATCATGCAAAATCTTGGAGCAGCACTCTGCACTAATTACGCAACTTAAGAGTTCAGGTATCTGATAGACTGATACAATGACTCTTCTTTAACCATAAGTCCATAATAGAGAAGTATTCTCAGCATATACATATTCTTTCAACATTGAAAAATGCATACGGAAATTCAATGTGATGTATTTGACAGGCCTACTTCTGATCACACGCACAGAAAAATATAACAATGCACATAGCACTTGAACCTCCCCGCATTTATAATAAGGCTGTTCACCTCCAGGTGAGCATGTCAAAGGGTAGGTTGTTGCACGCAAGAAGAAAAACCAATATTTGTAATTGTATGTACTCATTTATTAATTACCAGTTTACCACCACCAATCTGGACAAATTTATAATGATAGATAATCAGCTAACTCAATTTCCTCCAGTTCATATCATATAATCAGTGGTATCTATTGCACCAAAGAAGAGGTCACAGAACCACAAGGCATCTCAAGCAACCTTACCAAGGCACTTCAGCATCACTTCAACAATTCTGACTCTGAGAGCAGCTCCAGATCCAGGAGTCAAATGGGGACTAACCATGTAAGATTTCCCAGATGTTATCATCGCAGGGTCTAGGTTTAACAAGGATACACAAACTGACAATATGTTCACCAAAACGGATTTCGGCCTTGAGTCTTTGAAAGCAATATGAAGCAAACTCGATATAAACCTGCAAGAGAGCCAAGTCAGCCAATTTTAAAATGGACGAGGGCATGGGGTGGTAGGAAGGTTATAGGAGCACAGGAATGCAAGCAAGTCAGCAGGACCTTCGCCTGGTGATGTATAAACCCAACTTCGGTGGAAAAAACTTGATAATAGCACAAAAAATTTCTGCAGCATTCTCATGGACTTCAGGTGTCTCCTGCAAATTTATGCAAAAGCTTCATCAGGCTTTATCTGAATTTCTGTAGAGAAAAATGTCCCAATGCAAGCTTCAATCTACTCCCCCGTACCATAGAACTTCATACATTAGTGTTGACGCGTATTTTTAGGTTAAAATTAAAAGTAGATGATGGAAGATAAAAAGGTGGGAAACAGAGTAGTGAGTTGTTTATTAATTAGAAATTTGCCAAAGATTGAAATTAAGAATCCAACATCTGATAGGAGCAAAAAATATCATCTCTACTTACGATCATGTCTATCAAATTTTGGCCCGAGGCCCAAATAAAACCCATCTCTTGGGAAATAAGTGTCTTGGTTGGCACTAATTTAATTAGAAAGTGGCATAGACAGGGATAATATATTGAATAGTCGGAAGTTAGGACTCAAGACAGTTCCAGTTCCACGTGCGAAGGTAGGAGGACCCCAAGAAGCAAAATAGAAGTATTCAGGATCATGAAAAGGCATCACTAAGAAAGCTTAGATGAACTGAATGCAACATACATTTGAATTGAATTTATCTCGGATCATGTTCAGCACATCTGGTTTCAACCACAGCATAGGATGATTTTGAAAAATATGTCCATCAGCACCGAGCAGGCATATTAAAAGCTGTCCATAAGAAACATATGAATTAGTATGTCCAGCCTGCAGTAGCCATTGTTAAGAGAGTCCACGGTTGAAAGATAGCACAAACCTCCATTATAGACTTAATTCCAATAAGGTCAACAAGCTTTTTTAAAAGATCATCCTGACGATCCTAAACAGCATTGGATGTAAGTAACCAGACAATTAAAATAGTAAGCCAAAAAGATAAATATTTTCTAACCATTTTCCCTTAATATATTCATAACCCACACAAGTATATAAATTTCATAAGAGGCATAAGACAAGTCTCAAAGGGCTGAATACCTGAATGGATAAAATACGCCAAGATACATCATACTACTACATTTTATCAACAATTCACTTAAGACCAGAGACGGAGAAACATGTCCCGACATAAACAAGTTCTCACCCTGAGAGGACCAACTAATAATGTGGAAAAAAATTGTGTAACAGTTGTACATAGTCGTTCAGATAATTAAAAAAAAAAGGACAAGTACACGAAGTAGGTTGATCTACTTATACATGAAGTCCCACCATTTTCTACTTTTAACTGTTAGATATTTCCCTTGTCACATTGTCCCTTATATTTTCCCCCACTGCAGTCTGCATCTTCCACTCTTTCTAAAACAAGTCTCTGTTGTTTGGGTTGAGACAATGGTGTCACAGGTAGGTTTCAGGAGACCTGAGCCCCTTAAAGGCACACTTATCGTATTACTACAGAGGACATACTTCAGTTTGATGTGAGTGGGGTATTGATGATGTAATAGCTACAAACTGATGGTGGGAGGTGATGGTGCAGATTGGTCCAGGAATCACTATTACACACCAGATCATGCTGGTGCATGCATTTGCTGTTGCATGAAAGACTAGATGAGACTTTTTAATTATAAATTCATGGATGAGGAATGGAACTTTTGGGTTCCTGGTCCACAATCTAGTTTGAGGGGACAGGTGGAACTGATATGCTTTCTTTTCAACACAAGTTCTTACTGATGCATATTAATGCCTAAATCTCCATGTATATTCAGCAAAACGAAACAAGCAAGCCCAGATCTGAAAATATGTGAAGGTAGCATATAATCTAGAAAACATTACTCAAAGTTGTTGAACAGAAAAGACTTTGGCTAATGTTCCGCATTACTATATTATCATTATGCCAGCATGTAAAACATTGAACCGTCAAATTACAATGGATTAAAGGTCGAACCCAGAAACATAAAAGTATGATTAGTTCATGCTAGTGAACGTAACTCTTTACATGTTGATAACTTATACAGACTAATAAGTAATTCCCTGCTCTGTTCTTCTGTTGAAATGTGAGGATCTTGTAAATGATTGATCTATTAGTTAAGACATAATAGGTTAATGCAAGACTTGAAGTAATTAGACTTACTTGTATATAATTCATTATAGGATCTGTCATCCCCGTCAACAGGCACATGACAACCTAGCACGTCAAGATGGGAACTATGAAGCAACAGAAAGGGGAAAAGCAATTGCCCAAATGCAATAAAGGTAAAGCAGGACAAGCATAAGAAAAACAACGGCCAGGCAATATAAGACATTATATTAAAATTTTAACAGTAAATATAATCTGAAAGTTTCCAAAACAAAAATAGAAATGTAAATGCACCAGTGAATCCATCCGATCTTGGTTTTTTTTGGCCTTTCCTTCATGAAAAGCAGTGATAAACATTCAAAAATAAGCTTAATACTTAGAGACGATAAATTAATCAATAATACCTTACTGAAGTTACCAGCCAGGTGAGCTTTATGGGACCGCTCAGGATCGAGGAAAGAGAATAGCTGATCCATCAACTGTGAATATATATTAGATAACTTATGAAGTTGAAAATTACAATGATCCAGTAAATCGTACTGTTACTCTTAAAAACGTGCTACTTACCCCCAGATCTTCTACCAAAGCTTTGCGTATTATGTCGCTTCCACAAATGAATATCTCACATGCAACGGAAGAAAACCTACATAGAGAGGGGTAATTTTTTTACAGTAACTCATCACTGGATAAAATGTTCACAGCTCTAATTGAAAATTTGAAATGAATATGGTAGAAGTTTTCAGGAACTAGGAAACCCATCAAACGTACTTACTTGAATGCTCGCTGCTTCTCAGCATCATTCGGAGCTTCTTCTACAATGTATTCAATGAGTTTTTTTAACTGTTCTCTTACACGCAAGCTGCATCATTATTTTGGAATAAAATCATGTATGCAACACATCAAATCCTTAATATTAAAGAAAAAAAGAAAATGGCCTTGTAGTGCTACCTCAGGATACACAAACACAGTGAGTAGGCCACTTTGAAAATGAAATGATTGATTACGCAATCCAAGAAACTCAACTAGTAGATATTTTGTGATTAATAAAAATTCATTGAAGGACAAAATTACAAAATGTTTAGCTCAGGCCTCAGAGCCAAGAACTTCCAGCAAGCCACCCTACGAATAGCACCTCAAGTTGCAAGGTATGACATCTCAAATCTTAATTTTAGAAGTGTAACTGTCTTGCATAATCCCACATCTCCAATCTATCCATCATGTACATATATACTCAATGATTAAATTGCATAATGTCCTTACATACAAAGAATACTACCCACTTGAATTCTGATCAAATTGAGCAGCATATATACACGAGAACTAATGCTTCATGTGATAAGAGCTAGTATAATTAGTAATGGTTTGTCATTATTCTCTGTTATACTTCAGAGATATTAATAGGTGAAGCTGCAAATCTTGCCGCATGAAAAACCAAGCACAATATTGAATCTCCAACTATGCCCCTGGTTAACATGCACTACGAAAATTAATAGTTCAAAATGGCCATTTGTTAACACACACATCCTATTCAACTACAATGAGAATATTATCATGCATGACCACATACACCAATTTATTTGTTTGAAGGCAGAACAAACAACAGAACTACATGACATGATATTACTACGACCAATTATATCATAATACCACAGTAACAACATGCATGGTTCTTTTTTTTTCTTTTTTCCATTTAGTTGTTACATAAACTAGCAGCTTACAAATCAATGAGCAAGTCATTAGTCTTGGATTCTGGGACTATGTTATCCTCATCCAAGAGATCCTCCAGGGTAAAGTAGTATTTGTGCAATATCCTATCCACCTGAAATTTGAACATATCAGTAAAAAGATTAACAAATGTGATAAAAATATTTCGACGGTAGTGCTTCTTGTGGTGGTTACAGCATGCACCGAGCAGTATTGAGCAGAAGAAAAAGAGATAAATAATACAGCAATCACACACATAGTGTAGAAATAGTACTTCATCAATGGTTTGTAGCATTAGCTAATAAAATAGAAAGTTTACAACAGCAACAAGGTTTTATGCTTCATATACTCCGATAGAAACGTTTGAAATATGAAGTTGTTAGAAAGTAATTCAAGTAACAAGATGCGCAGTCATAGACAATCTACTTGCCAATAAATCATTTATCTCATTCCCATACAGCTACCAAGTAACATAACACTCGAACAGTATGCAATGAATTATGATCGAAATCCGACGACGTTAAGATACAACATGCAATGAAATACGATGAATCAAACAATATGGAATGAAAAGAACTGCAAAACGATGCAATCATAGTGACGTACAGGGGAACGAGCCGAGAGACCCCTCATATTCCAAAACATATTGAATAGCGGAATCGAACGATCAGAATAGCAGCTCGAACTGAGATCTCCTTCAACTGATCTGAGTGGCCGAAAACGATGTCAGTTGAACAATGTGGAGTGTGAAACTAAGCACTGAAATCAGTAAAATGAACGATACGATCTTCTGGTAAACCCTAGAAAACAGAGAAAATCGATTACGGTTGGTTCAGTAGAGAGAGAAAGAAAAAACAATCAAAATCAGAAATCAACTGCTACCTGTAGCTGGTGTAAGCCAGTAAGGTGACGACAACAGCAGTAGCTGGAGAAAGTAACCATTTCTCTTATATACATACTCATTTGATTTGCCGCGATTTCCCCAATCCCAGCTTGAGATATTCCGATACATCCGAGCAACAAATTCAATCCGTTCTTGAAAGGGGAGGGGAGTTCTAGCTCTCCTCCTCAACTCCTAACTTCGCTGGTTCACCTCATAGCAGTTTGTCTCTTTTTCTATTTTTTCCCTGCATTAAAATGTTAGTTTTGCGTGTTTTTAAATAAAGAAGAGAAATGAAATTACGTGATTAAAAATAAATTTAATATATTAATTAAGCATAAAAGTACACATGAATTTATTAATAAAAATAAGAGTAGGATGTATGGTGGTAATATACGTTTTTAAAATTACATATACATGTCATGTTTATGTTTAGGGATGGAGTAAGAAATTAAGAAAAAAAACTATTGAATATTATTATTTATCTATATGTGTCGTGATTCATGAAGTAAATAATGATACAACATCCCCTCAGTGTGTTATACAACAATCCCGACCACACCGCTATTGACAACAATGATTTACAACAGGAATTTTTAGATGCTCATTAGAAAACAAACTCTTTTAAGTATTATAAAAATATTTTTAATAAATGAAAGGTAATTTTTTTTTAAAATAATTGGGATTGAATGGATTAATCCAAGAATCCACAAACTTATCCTATTCAAAATGTAAAAATCTCAAATATGTTAATTCGAATTCAATCCAAATATAATGGGTCAGATTTTCGGACGAGTTTTCATATTATGGATTTCGGACTAGGGTGCACCCTAGTAGTACTTGTAATGCTTGGAAAGTTAAGAATCCACATCAGTTTATACTAAATATAGACGCAGAAAGAGATCATACTCACCCACCAACCAAGTGCCAACCAGTCTATTCAATTCCATAACTTCAATTATCTCAACTCAAACAAGTGAACACACCTAGCAAATTAGGTTGCAGTTGCAGGTTAAGGGTCATACATGCAGATTCGGGCAGAACTTATTAAATAGGCCACCGCAATTCATCCAAACAAGTCTAAAATACACTTTTGACATGTATTGTATATAAAACCGACTATAAAAAAATTATAGTCCCATAAGAGTCATAGTCACCATTTCACCAACATTTATAGCAAAACTACTACAGCATCACCAGCTCACCTCATATGAGGCACAAGAGATAAGATTTCACAATGGCACCAGCAGGTTACTATCACCTAGAAGCTTACATATCATAATAGTCATGCTCCGTTAAAGTGAGTGTCGTATTCCCATGCATCATCATCCAAAAAGTAATCCCTGCTGAAAGGGTTTGTGTAGTCATCATAATCTCCAATTGGCCAGTCAATTGAATACATGCCATCCTCATAATCAAATCAGCATCAGAGTCCTCTGGCCCTCTGAATTCTCTGATCTGGCAAGCACATCTTATTCCTAGGTCTCCTGTTTGATCTTGTAAATCCACATTAAAGCACTGGCGGATATCGAGTGATTCAAGTTGTGGACATCCTATGAGAATGGCTTCCAGCCCTTCATTCATCAACAGATCTCCATTGAGACTAAGGTGGCGCAAACCAGGCATGATTTTTGCAACTGCTAGTGCATGTTCATTATTTTCGTTTATCAGGGTGGTCCTGTGCGAAGGGTTGTTAAGAGAAAATGACTTTAACAGAGGGCATGCACGTCCAATGGCTTCGATGTGATGATAAGAAATAAATGGTATGAAGAAGAGATGCAACTCGGTCAACTGAGGAAAATTTTCCACTGCTTGGCTCAAACGTTGGCCAGACATCTCATGACAATGCAAGTCTAAGGCTTTTGAGCTGACTCAACCTATTGAAATTGCAAAATATTAATCAAGATACACAATTTATGGAGATGGATAATATTCAAATGGAAAAATTGCACAAATGCATCAAACAGAAGGTAAGGATTTCTGTGTTGATTTTGCAGAGAATGCATACAATATATACACCCAAATCCAAGAACATCTGAAGTAGAAACGCTTACAGAAACATTTTTCACAATAAAACTTTGCACCATGGACAGAGAATTAAGGATCAGGGAATCATTAATTGCCATGAAATCATGTGGAAAAAGGCATCTCACCTAGTAAACACAAATCATGCAATATTAACATGCACATAAAGGAATTTTAAAACAGAGTGCTGTGATAAGCTCTGCTTCACTATCACGCCATACAAAGCAATATATGCAAGTCACAGGTATATAAAAATCTTAAGCTACTGCCCAAACTGGCATCACAAGGATGTCATTGAAATTTGCGCAAATGATATAGATCGGGAGAATTACACTTTTGGTCCTACAACTCAAAATCCACTTCTAATACGGTCCTAAAAAATCTTAAGTTTACAAATACGTACTAATTTGTTCAATTTAGGGTAAATTTGGAGATCTTTTTCGGTCCATGTGACATGGCAGATGATATGGCTTCCGAGTGGATTATGAAGCTGTGAATTTGGACGAATCGACGGATTCTGCGCACTTCCCGCGAATTAAGGTAGAATTGCGAATTAACACTTTCCTCCAAATTGAAACCCTAAAACCCTAATTCCCCCAATTAACTCTAATTCCCAATTTCTATCAACCTTAATTCCCAAATTCATCCAAATCACGAACAAAAATTCCCTAACTCCTACGTCCTGGTGATGAGTCGAAATCAAGTTATTCGTTAAAATAGAGAAAATAAGTAACAAACCAATGAAATAGTCAAAATTGAAACTTTACAAATTTATGCAACAGTGAAAATCAAATCTTTATGCATAATGCTTAACATATGCAGGGGCGGCAGGCGTAGCTCATCTTCTGGTCTTATTGACATGTTGACGTAGTATTTTCATCGAGAAATCAATGCAAGAGTATGTTTTCGATTATGGAGAAGAACAGAGTATGAACAACCATAACTAGGTTTGAAATCTGAGTGTATGACTGTGTTTTGATTTGTTAAGGTTATTAGGCGTGTGGAGATGTGTGTTTGGCGTGTGGTGTTTAGTGTGTCAGCATTCATTGTCAACAATTATGTATGAATACATTGGTTTTATACGATCCTAGGGCGAAATACGCAAACTTCAAATTTTTTAGGACTCAAATCAAGGAGGACTTTGAGTTATGGAACTAAAAGTACAATTCTCCCGACATAGATCTCACAAGCTAGAGCACCACAAATAGTGGACATGTGCACTCACATCACCTGGCTAAAGCACCACAAATACTACTTATTGTAATTGATACGTCTAGAATTATTGTCTAACGGTCTATTCTCTTCGTCTGAACTGAACTGGTCTGAGTATATTTGTAGCACGAAAAACAACTAAGCATAAATAATTTGAAGTTAATGGTATTTCATATGAACAGAACATCGACATATTATCACAATGCTAGTTATCAGGGGCGGAGGTATAGTTGGGCTAAGTGTATCTCCAGCCACACTCAATTTTGTACTTTTCATTATATATATGATACCTTTTGTTAAATAATTCTATTTAAAGTTCAAATATTATCATGCATACTACTAACATTTTACATGTATATATTATATTTAAGCATTTAAGTTGTAAAAAAGTTAGATTTATGACGACGATGTATATTTTTGGGTATAAGTAGTATAAATTTTGAATCGAATTTTCGTTGTTTTAATTTAGTCAGGCGTTAGTTTAATTTCTAGCTCCGTCCCTGCCCACAAATAACACATTCCAACAAAATGGCTATCGTTTAATAAACTCGACCTGCATCTAGCTGCATAGCAATGCGATAAGTGATAACATGTAGAAAATGAAACTCGTACATACAAAAAGAAGGGTAAAATGCACAGATGTACCTTATGTTCTTCAAAAGATGCACGATTGTATTTCATGTTCTTGAAATTGCACACCTTATGTTCTTCAAAACTCTACACACTTACTCCAATAGTGATATGTGTATTACGCTCTCCATGTGTGCAAGTGGTTTTATTTTTCTAAGCGTACAAATGGTACAATTTTATAGTATGTAACTATTCTTTTAAACCAATATGAATAATATAAATTTAAAATTATTAAATAAAATAAAAATATAATAAAATGACAAAAAAAATTAAATTTGTGTTAGTTTTCTTTTTTTTGCTGAAACGGCTAAAATTAAAAGAATTATAAATTCATAACAGCTCTACTAATTTAAAATATTGATATAAATAAAAAATGTTGTTGCAAAATAATGTAATAATATTATTGAAATTTATAATTGTACTTCGGAATGGTGCGTGAAGGAATGGCGCGTGAGCGTTCAATGTATTTGTATCAGCTAGGTGTAATAAGATGATGTCAAAGTTAACTTACTTTTTTACAAGCGGTTTAAAACAATTCAATTGCCTACAGGTTGGGTACTTATAGCTCGCTTTGACAACTAGTTGTCAATATTTGCTATACTGTGACAGTTTTCTCCTTTCATTGATAGCCTTCAGCTGTAAAAACAAATGATTTTTTTTAGTAGTGGTAGGTTTTAAAAATAGTGTATATTAGTATGAATTATTGTTATTGTACATTTTTTTGGGAAACTATTGTACCCTATTAGAAATTTATATTAATATATTTATAATAATTTGCAAAAGTTTTATATGAAAGAAATATATTATTTTCTTCATTTTCTACTTTTTATATTTAATTAATACCTTTAATAGAAAATTATATTTTAATAATCTTTAATAAATTTATTTAAAATTATCAAAATATTTATTATAAATTCTAACATTTTATAGAGAACTTCATTTACTAATTATATAAATAATGAATTTAACATTTTTATGTAAAATAAACCCACTTGCACAATTGTAATACACACAAATATTAGAATAAGTGTGCAAAGGTTTAAAAATTACATCCGTACAATTTCGGTACAACTATGCATCTTTTGAATAAGATAATTACATTGCATTTTACCCACAAAAAGAAAGCTAATTAAAAAGTAAAGTACCGCTCGGAGATGTGAAGCTGCAAGTCATTAGAGCCGAAACTCTGAATACTGATATCAGTCAGATGGCCCTGGCTACGATCAACATCATGTCGGCACATATAGTCGAGTGACCAGGCCGACCGATAAAAGGATCGCTAGGATATTTCATATCAATTACTCGCCACATGTGAGGATCTTTGCAAAGACTCCCCCAGGTCATACAGACGTTCTGAGCACTCTCAATTCTATCTATCGCTCCTAAACGGCTGAAGATATTCGTTGTGATGTCCCTGGGCCGGGGAGATCAATCCACGGTGGCGGAGAGGGGCGGTGGGCTTCTTCATCATTGATGGTGATTCCAAGATTCTAGGGTTCGGGAAATTAGGGGGAATGTAGATTTTGGGAGTCACAATTGAAAGCGAATTGGTAATCGGATATAAAAGCAATCAACCTCAGTATGTGAGTATGGTCCTTGTAGATCGTCTCGACAACTTCTTGTTGTTCTTGAAGCGTACTTGTTCACTACCGTTAGAATTATAATTAGATTATGATAATATTTGAGAGTATGATTAATTAAAACTTTTAGTATGTAGCTGTATTATTTGATTAAGATTCTTATTAGAAGTATTATTAAATTAGAATTTCATAATTTTATATAAATATAGAGTCAGGAACATATTAATTATCGTCGATCTTCTTCTTATTCCGTTCAAATATCGAACCCCTTCTTCACGTCTCTCTCTACCACCCTTACGCCGATTTTCGTTTACAGAGAGTCCGTCAAATTTGAAGATGAAGGTGAACGTCAAGACTTTGAAGGGCAGCCGCTTCGAGATCG
>JAYMSP010003752.1:0-18604 GCA_036897095.1 Plantago elongata
GTAATTCGACGAATTATGACTAAATTTGCCAATTCGTATAAGTTGTGGACTAAATATCACACCACGTGCAAAGTGGTGATTGCACGTCAAAATCACCCATAGTAGTGGACCAAAAGTGACTTTCTCCATTAGAAAAATTGCGGTTTGAGTTTCCAACATTATCAAGTTGGTCTCTTTCACCATTAGATCTATTCCCTGTACTTCTGTCCTCATTACTACCTCTCTGTCGATTGCTACTTGATGGATCAGGAGGACGACGGAAAGTTTGAATAAACTCCATCACCTATTCATCTGTAGCTCAAGTTTTTGGGTTGAAACTCTATAGTTATCAGAGTCAACCTTTAACTTTTCCGACAGTGTGTATATCAAGTTGTATCCCCCTTTGAATCTCGGCATCTAACACTTGCTTTTTCTGCAAAAGAGTTAACTGATCTTGTGCAGACGTAGCTAAGTTCATGGCCTCATCGATTCGTGCCAACGTTTGAGTATTGGGATTAACCGTTGTATCAGAGATATGGAAAGCATCGAACTTAGAAGAATTCTCACCTAACCTGGCTCTAGATGCCAATCTGTTGCGTCCCCTAGCAATCTTAACAAGTATTAACAATGACAACTAGTGAGCAATAGAGAGAATGCGAAATGTTAACTAAAACTAGACCAATTCTCATTATCTGAGGAACAAACAAGAACTGCGGATACAATAAATAGACAGAGACTAACGCCTAGAAAGGTACTGCAGGAACTGAGCCACAAATGCCCAAAAACAGCTATTGTACAAATGCAGTATTGTTCCTTGTCTTATCACAATTGAAATGGATGAACTAATGTTTCAGGCGCAGTTGGATGAGGAGACTGTGTTGACGAGATCAATGGCTGAGATTAGACTATCCAAACGACGTGCGCAGCAACTTATACTCTTCTCTTGCCTTTAGCCATGTAGGTTACTAACGACCAAGTCGTTATTAGTCGCGTTTCCCGCTTGAATTGCATTTTCAGAGACTTGAGCTCCATTAATTTATTGCCTTGGCTTAATTCTGTTCTTGATCTTCTTCCTTACTTCTGGGATCATGACACCAACACCGTCATTTCAGTTTCCTTCGCTCGACCTAGAACGATGTAATTTTGGGATGGATCACGGATGCTTCGTCCTCATCAATTTTTTGCGACTCTAACTAACTATGCGATACAGCAATTTTAGCTAGCATAACTTCACTAAAATGATCTACAGGGGCAAGCATAGGCCTGTTCTCGAATGTTGTGATTGCGGCTAGTAACAATTACCTGCTGGAACAACAATTTCAAAGAAAAATAGCTTCAACAATCCACTTGTTCCAGTAATGAAAATGGGTTGGTTCTGCATATTATGGAGTATAATATAATTCAAATTCAAGAAACTCAAATTCAGAGAAGATAGAGAAATGATTTGTAAATTCAACAACATGCCTCCTTTTACAAGTCAATCGTCTATTTATACTCATAGACTTTGAGAAACTCAGAGCTACAGCAACCGTTAGATCTGAAGGACACGTTTTCTAATCAAAGCGATTGTAGAAGCAATGCTCAACATAAAAGTAAGAGCAGAAATGCGACTATGCACAAATGAAGAACAAAGAACTCCTGATTTTAACACTTATATTTGAAAACCATGATTCTATATGCAGCAAGAAAAAACGGTAATCAACCAGTTCATAGCATGCTAATCTAGCTGTGAATATATCAACGATCAATACTAGCTCCAGAGGCTATAGTATGGCTGGTACCAATGCTCATCATCCGTATCAGTAATCAGCGGAATATTATGTTCCTTGTAGAATTTGACAAACCCTTCAGGTGTCAGATCAGGTTGGTCGAACTCAAATTCAGTTTTCTTGTGGTCAGATTCACGCTTCAGAGCTTGAACTTGGGCCGTTATATGCTCCAACTCGCTTTCTATATCCTGTATCACCCCATGATACCATTTCGCAGGATCCTTTTCCCTACTCCTGATCCTGTGCCCTACGAGAATGGTAGCACAGGTCTTAAGCTGCTTGCTTCTATCCATACTATTCAACATGTTACGGACTTTCTCCAGGTTGTAGTGTTTCTCGATGATTTCGAATAATTCTGCAGTGCTGGTTGTCCCAAGCACACATGCCTGACATATCTCACCTTCTAAACATAAGTGGCCATCTCCGCTTGGTACTCGTACAGATGTAGACATGTTTGTAACAATAGCAGTTTTCTTGTGGTCAGATTCACGCTTCAGAGCTTGAACTTGGGCCATTATACGCTCCAACTCGCTTTCTATATCCTGTATCACCCCATGATACCATTTCGCAGGATCCTTTTCCCTACTCCTGATCCTGTGCCCTACGAGAATGGTAGCACAGGTCTTAAGCTGCTTGCTTCTATCCATACTATTCAAAATGTTACGGACTTTCTCGAGGTTGTAGTGTTTCTCGATGATTTCGAATAATTCTGCAGTGCTGGTTGTCCCAAGCACACACCCCTGACATATCTCACCTTCTAAACATAAGTGGCCATCTCCGCTTGGTACTCGTACAGATGTAGACATGTTCGTAACAATAGCAGGTTTTGAGAAGAAATGTGGAAACCTGCAAGTATGCAGATTTGTGGAGAACAAAACGAATGGTGAAGGAATAACTGTAGAATCTTGATGAAATTGCAGAGAATTCCAACTGTAATATGCAGATTTATGAACAACAGGACAAATGGTGAAGACAAAACTGTAAAATCTTGATGAAATGAAGAAATTGCACAGAATTCTAACTGTAATCTTGTTGTAGGGAAGACGAAGATTGGAAAATAATGAAAATCATCTACTCCAACTGCCTTTATATATGCCAATCTCAGCTAAGAAAACTGACTCTGTTTTAGTCTGTTATTAGGAACGGTTATGAACCCTACTTATTGGGATGTACACCTTCCACATCTGTATGTAAGGAGATGGTAATAGTGTTCAAAGTCAAAGTGTGATTTATGATATTGTATTTTATTTTTATTTTTTAAAAGTCTGACTATTACAATCGTAATATTACACAACTAGTCAATTATATTACATTAAATATATTCAAATTAATTGTACATTTATCAACTCTCGATCCATTACAAAGCTACCTATAACCTTCTGAATCATGACATTTCAATTAGATGAGTTAAGATTCATTAACATATATTTTAACAATCTACAATAATTAGAGGTCGATCGGGGTACTAAAATACAATCTTTAGATAATTTATTTAAAGACGGATTTATATTATTAAAAAAAATTATCATATTATTAATTAAAATATTTATATTCTCAATATTAATATTTTTAATATTACAACAAGACTTATTTCATTAATAACATCGACATTATATGGTGTCATCATGGATGAAGCAATTCGCGTGCTCCTCATCGTGTTTTGAGGCATTGAATAGGGATTGTTACTCCAGTACTATATAGCTGTGAAAGGCATCATTTATGGTAATTTCTTTATGGTAATTCTAGCTAGGTTAATTATTAGTCTTTAAATATAGTAGCTAGGGTTCATGTATTTCACCAAGTTTTTCTCTCATTCATCAATATATAGAGTTTTTATCTTGGGAACGGAAATTTCTCATGTTTTGAATTATAACATGCGTATGCAAGAGACGAAAATGTATACAAGATGTATGGGGTGTTACGAGAATCAGACTTGCCATCTCTCACAAAATCGAGGGTTGTACCAGACTAAACACGAATTAAAGGACATAGACTGGACTGCAACCTCGGCCAAAATCCAACTACTCAAAACCGTAAAATCTATCAGGGAAGTGAGGAGAGAACACAAAACAACTAACCAAGAGCAAGACCTAATGGCAAGTAAAACAGGCAAATACACTTGAAGGGCCGTGTAAGGCGAAAGTTCAATATGACCGTAGAAAAAAATAGAGTTTCAAGAATCACTTTCTTTTTTCCAAACGGAAAACTTCATATATGATAGTGAAAAAACCGTACAAGAAGTACTAAAGCAGCTAACGTCTCACACGACGAGCTAGCTTATGAGCTAGAGAGTTTTCCTCGTGCGATACAAAGTCTAAGCTAAAGGAATTAAACGACTCGGCAAGTACTGCAATGTCTGTCAAAACCGGGCCAATAATAGAAAAACTAAAGTCGACTAAGTTAAAAGATTTTTAACTACTGAAAGACAATCAGAATAAAACTGGACCCGTGCCCAACGGTTTAAGATAGCCCAATGTACTGCAGCTCAGATAGAATAGGCCTTGATACTCTGCGGTGTCAATGGTTGCGAAAACACTTCACTCCCTCGTGCCACCAACCCGTCCGACATTCAGGCTCCATAGCCAGCCCCCCACACGAGTACCATCCTCTGAACATGTCGCATCCACATTAACTCGGAGTATCCCATCCATCGGCAAGACAGTAGTAGAGTCAGTAAGAGCCGCCCCTGTACCTGTTCCATTCGCCCCTGCTCCATCCGCCGCACCACTCGTGCCTACACCCATACCCCTCCGCACCATGTCCCGCACCACCTACCCTTTGTGTCTCACACAAATTTCCTTCCCTAGCACCAGCAATCTACAAACAAAGTCAATGACATCCAAAGGTGATCCCTGAGACCACTCTCGCACCTTCTGATTCCTATTATACCACATCGCCCATATCAAAGCAACCGCAAACTCCCACGCTCCCCGGTCCAGCCCCTTATGCAACCCCCTTACCCATTCTTCGACAGTGTCAACGGGTGCTCCCCAAACCGAACCGGAATATTACTTAAGGCCCAAATTTGGCGAGAAAAAGAATATTCTTTAACACGATGAAGTGTTGTTTCGTCTCCTATCCCGCACACCGGGCAGATTGAGTCTGTAACTACTCGGCGCTTTGTTAATTGTGTCATTGTAGGTACAACTCCCTTGGTGAGCCTCCACACGCAAAATTTTACCTTCCCCGGTAGGTTCGTTTTCCACAGAAACTCCCAGTTCTCCTCTAAACTCGAAGTCGACCCCCCTCCTCCTCTTTGCTCCGCCTGCTGTCGTAGCACCTTACGCGCTACATAGTAGCCCTCCTTCACCGTGTACACACCAGCCTTCGACAACCCCCAAACCAGCTTGTCCGGTACGTTGGTCTCTGAAAGAGGAATATTCCGAATCAGAGCAGCATCCTTGTCGATACACACCTCTGCCAGCTTCTCCGTATCCCACCTACGCTCCCATGTTATTAGATCAGCTACTATCAGATTCTCGGGTACCTAATCGTGCCGTCGAATGCAGTGAAAGAATGCCTCCCGCGGAATCCATGGGTCATGCCAGGCTCGAATATCCTCACCACTTCCTACCCTCCATATCACCACCGACTTCAAGGTTGGTATAGCAGTAACAATGCTCATCCATGTGTATGAGCAGCCCGGGCCAGCTGCCGCCTCCAATACCCTCCCGTGCGGGTAATATTTGGCCATAAAGAGCCTTGTCAGGAGAGTTTCCGGCTAGGATTGAATTTTCCACACCTGTTTTGCAAGTAACTCCATGTTAAATGCATTCAAATCATGGAATCCAAGTCCCCCGTCTCGCTTGCTTTTTTTAATGCTTCCCACCGAATCCAATGGATTTTATCTACCCCTTACTACCCCACCAGAATTTTGCAAACAAGGATTCTAACTCCTCCAAAAATGTCTTCGGCGGACGAAAGCAGCTCATAGCATAGGTTGGAATTGCCTGAAGAACTGATTTGATTAATATTTCCTTTCCCACAATAGATAAGTTCTTGTTCTCATAGCCCTGAATTCTCTTCTGAACCACGTCTTTAATTGATGCAAAAGCAGCTTTCCTCGATTGACCGCAGATGGCAGTCCCAGGTACTTATCATGACACTCAATCTCCTCAACCTGTAGTATACTAAGAAATTGCAGTTGTGCTCTCTCCTTGACCCCCTCACTAAACACCGCAGCCGATTTCTGAAAATTAATAACTTGCCCTGAAGCCTTACTGTGTAGTCAAGCAATGTTCCCTTGATTCTCCAAACTGCTCTCTCAGTTGCCTTGCAGCAGATAAACGTGTCATCAGCAAAGAGTAGATGAGAGACACTCGGGGCTCCTCGGCAAATTCGGATGCCACTAAGCTCTCCTCGATCCTCTAGCCGTTGTAACATAGAGCTCAATACATCTGCAATAAATAGAAATAGATAGGGAGAAAAAGGGTCCCCTTAGCAGAGACCTCGCTCCGGCCGGAAGACTGGGCACACGGCTCCATTGAGAACCAGGGCATAGGATATCGAATTTACACACTGCATTATTCGCTCAACTACCTGCACATGGAAACCCAACCGGAGCATAACATGTTCCAGAAAATACCACTCCCTCTATGTCATAAGCCTTACTCATATCAAGCTTTAAAGAGAGGTAACCATCACCTTTATTTTTATTCTTTTTTATAAAATGATTGATCTCATAAGAAACTAAGACATTATCAGTGATTAGCCTACCTGGGAAAAAAGTTGATTGGGTTTCAGCAATGAGACTCGACATGCAAGGCTTCATTCTATTGGTAATGGCTTTGGAAGCAATCTTATAAATAACATTACTAAGGCTAATGGA
Source organism: Plantago elongata (assembly GCA_036897095.1). Classification (NCBI taxonomy): domain Eukaryota; kingdom Viridiplantae; phylum Streptophyta; class Magnoliopsida; order Lamiales; family Plantaginaceae; genus Plantago; species Plantago elongata. The sequence goes on from JAYMSP010003752.1 coordinate 6,577, forward strand.
ACGAAACTGGGCCGTGGTTTCAGGTTTAGCATATTTAGGGATCAGTACAATATGTGTACGATGAAAAGAATCAAGCAACATGCCAGTATTAAGAAAATTGAGCACACATTTAGAAGTAGAGTTACCAACATATGCCAGTATTTCTGAAAGAAAAAAGCAGGCATACCATCAGGACCTGGAGATTTAAGCGGGTACATATCAAAGAGGGCTTTTGTTACCTCATCCTTTGAGTAGGGTCGACCTAACAGTAGATTCATTACCGAAGAAACTCTGGGTGTAATAGTACTCAGAACACACTCAAGCTCAACCTGAGAAGGTCTACTAGATCCAAAAATACCATGAAAGTAATCAAATGCTACCTTCTGAATCCCCACCTCGTCCTCCACAAGCACCCCTTGCTCATCACGCAATCCCTCTATAGCATTGCTCTTATGCCGTGTAGTAGCTCGAGAATGAAAGAATGTAGAGTTTTTGTCCCCTTCCAAGATCCATTGAGCCTTACCTCGTTGTCGCCAAAGCATCTCCTCTCTATCCACGTCAAAGTTTCCAGTTCAACCCGAATTTTCTTCTCCTCCTCTGCCCTTTCCGGTGTACGGTCAACATGGGTTGTATCCGCAAGTTTCTGTTTCAGCTTAGCAACTTCTCGTCTCACATTACCAAAAGTAGTGAGGTCCCACGAAACCAAACCTGCTTGAAGCCCCTGTAAATTTTCATACACCCTCGAATCTGCCCCCTCCTCAAGCCCACCTTTCCAACATGCTCGGATAACATCCTCGCATTCATTCTCCTTTGCCCACATCGCCTCGAAGCGAAATAATTTCTTCTTTCTCATAATGCTACTCGGCTTCGGTTTTTCCAATAAAAACATCACCGGGCAATGATCCGACCCACGCGAAACTAGATGCTTGACAACCACATTCGAAAATTGTTGAAACCAATCCGGCGAGGCTAGGGCCCGATCTAGCCTGCGCCAAATAGTATTTGGTGCCATGCGGTTATCAGTCCATGTGAACGGATAGCCTTTATAACCTACATCTATCAACCCGACATCAGTAATAGCCTCTCTAAATTATCTTAGGCGCCATACCGGGGTCGGTACACCTCCTCGTCTCTCTGAATCATATAATATTTCATTAAAATCACCCATACAAACCCACGGAATACATGACAACGGTCCTAATCTACGAAGAAGGTCCCAGGTCCGCTTTCGCAAGGCCTGGTCAGGTTCTCCATAGAATCCAGTGAATCTCCAAGGAGCAGTGTGATTCCCTGTATAGCTCTGTACCGAAACCGTAAGCTCCTTATCCCAAAAAAGTGCCAGACCACCTGAACAACCTCTAGCTTCAACCCCTATTCCATTCATAACTAACTTTTCCTTCAACTGTTCTATCTTACTAAAACCTACTTTAGTCTCCGACATGAAGACCAACTGGGACTTCTGCTCCCTAAGCAAGTCGCTTAGGGGTCTAACTAACCAGGGATGCCCAAGTCCCTGGCAGTTCCAGGCCAAGCAACTCATAAACCAGGAAGACTCTCTCTTGTCAAAAGTTTCTTACTCAGGTACTCTAAAACCTCCATCAGGTCCTCCACTGGTCTCTTGCTTCCACTAGAGCCTCCTACATCCATCTCCATTGTTTTACCCGGACCTCTCCTCACAATTTTCGATTTCTTCAGCTTATCCGCCCCCCTTGCATCGAACGAGTCACTGGTACCTCATCCAAATCCTTCCCCGAACTCACAAATGTCTCTTTTGCTACATGTACTGCATTTTCAATCTCTGGCATTGGCTGGATCATATTAATATGCCGGACCTGTTTTGCTACTGTGAAATCCAATGTGCCATCTACCATTTTCCGTAATGCCCCCACATCCATTAAGGTCGATGCTATCACATTCAGCGGGCTACTCGAATCTGCAGGATCCAATGCTGCAGCTGATATGCACTTGACGGGCTGTGCTTAGCCATGTCCCGTTGACAGGACAGTGTCTCACCCCCAGCTTCCTTCTCGCTTGCCAACCCACTCGCACTCCCTTTCTCCATACTCCCACTACTCTTCCCTCCTGCTTCACCTAAACCCGGACCAAACTCCTTTCGGACACACTATCGCAAGTCCTACATAGACAACGGATTACGGGTCCCACTCTTGACCCTCCAATCTGCCACATCAGATCATGTATTATTATGATGATCTGCATTCCGGGTAGCAAGATCAAACAATCTTACACTTCTCATCCCCGCTTTCCCCACCAGGCTACTACTCCGAAGGTCCACACTAATAGGGTTTAACAGAACTGATTTATCAACTCCACTCTAGTTTTCCATGCCCTGTCGATTAGTCACCCTAAGACAATCCCCATATTGTTGCGGGACATTAACTATATCACCTTCCACCTCATATTGCCGAGGACAATCCTTTAACAGGTGTCCCATGAGTCCGCACACATAGAAAAAATTGGGTAGCTTGTCATACGAAAGCTTCAACTGTATCCTATCCCCTGCGCGAGATTTTGCAAAAGTAACTCTCGGGATAGGTCTTTCCACATTGATTCCTACCCTCAATCGCAAAAAGGTGTGAGCATTGGTCCCATCCTCTCCAAGGTCTACATCTCTGAAGATCCCTATAGCGTTCCCCACACTCTCGGCGAGACGCATAGATGTTCTGCCCAGGGGTAAACCATCCACCCGCACGAAGAAGTCGCATGTTATCTGCTCAACCATATCAGGATTACCAAGAGGCGTAACTTCCCCGAGTAAGACCAGATGCCTATTGTAGTGCCAAGGTCCCCCATGCAACACCCTATGTTTATCTTTCGCATGCTTGAATGTGAATATAAACCTGTTTTACCTGGAAGCCGTTTCACCTCAACCCCCAATATCGGACCCCATAGATCAGCCACTAGTGTCTAAAGTTATCCCAGTTGATCGGTTGTTGACCCATAACATGTCCAACTAATACAAGAGCCGAGCTCCTAATACCCTCCTCCCAATCTTCCTCTGAGATTTCCACACCCACACACTCCTCCTCTGTCAATTCCAGTCCCTCTTTCACAGTATTAGAAGACATCGCAGACTCCCACAGGAGAACGAAAATGTTCTAAGTACTATTACACTCGAGCCCTCCAACCCTGAACCTACCAAAAGAGAAACACTAGCTACCTGCAGATAGAGAATAACAGAAAAAGAAAATAGGACAGGACCTAAAGCACACGTAAACAGAATAAAAACCCGCTTAAATAGAAAATTATGAAAAAAGGAGATATGGAAAAGAAACAAGAACCGCCACACACAGAGGAAAAGCAAACTAATCACCGACAACGACACCAGAAGCACTAAAGGATCTCCTTTTTTTACGATCTTTTTTTACTAGGACTGCAGCAGGGTCCTCCTATCTTTTCAATCCCCAAGTTTATTTTTCAGCCGCAGATTTTCTAGGAGGATCTCCTTTCTTTTCAATCCTCAGGTTACTTTTCTTGCCTAGGACTACATCGAAGATTTCCTATTCTTTTCGATCTTCAGGTTTACTTTTCAGCCGTAGGTTCGAGATTAATCTTTTTGTATTTTTCAATTTTTTTTTCTTTTTTCTTTTTTGATTTTTGATGATGGTGACGGAAACCTAAACTACAGCCACAGTCTGGTCTAACAAGGGGCGGAGAGGATGATCGACGGCAATAAGTCAGTCCCAACTCCCAAGCAAAGGTACCGTAAACGTGACTCTAGACAAACACTAGTTGCAAACACAGAGGAAAATGGAAGAAAGACGATCAGCTAGACGATGCTACTGCCGGAAAAGAGAACGGAACTCCATACAGAGAAAAAGCCTTCCATGCGGAAAAATCGGAGCCGCTAGGTTAACTTCCTTAAGAATCACATTGATTTGCATCTTTTACGGTTATAGATGATTGAGAACAAATGCAAAACGTACCCACAGTAGGTAGCCTTGCTAACATCTGCACAAGAATGGCAGCAAATTGATAGAAATCATAGATCTCTCCCCGGAGAATTGTGCTTTTGGTCCAATAACTCGAAGTCCTCTTCTTTTACGTACCTAAATAGTTTTAAATTTACATAATACGTCCCATTTGTTTAATTTGGTACAAAAAAATTGGGGATCTTTTTTAGTCCTATTGACATGGCATCTGACATGTCCACATGGCAACGAATTATCAATGTTTGACGAATTTTTTGAATTTTACACAAATTGGGTGAATTAAAGTTTGGGCCTAATTGAACATTTTTTACCCCCAAAATCGACCATAAACCCTAATTTCCAAATTGAACTCTAATTTCACAAATTCGTTCAACCCAATTTCAAAATTGAAAGTAATATTGATTCCCTCATGCCTGATTTGTGATTTGTAGTCGAAATCGACCTCTACAATTCACGCAATTGATGATTGACAGTCGAAATTGATGTATTCTTTGAGTTGACATTAATGCACGTAATTGACGATTTGACAGTAGAAGTCGAAGAGTTTTGTACGTTTGATTTGTAATTGAATGAGTTTGGTACGTTTGATTTGGCAGTAGAAATAAAATGAGTTTTTGTATCGTTTCAAATTCGAAACAATACCTATTGCTCTGTTTTTTACTTATTCCGTTTATTCCTCTGTTTTCGATTTAATAGAGAAGACAATAATACTTAATAATCATTTTATTACTGCCGAATTTCCAGAAAAAGGTACACAAAAGGGGATTGAAACTAGACAACCTTCATAGACTTGATATAAAAGAAATTAAACTAGCAACCTTCATAAACTTGACATAACAGAAATAAGACAAATTTTATGATGAGATACTCCACGTAGCCCATTGCATGCATAGCTAGGACCCAGTCATGATCTTCACCTTTATCATCTTTGGACTCCATCTCCATTAGCTCATTATTCAAGGATCAACCAGTCCATCCAATTTTAGTGTGCATACACTAGCTCATTATTCAAGGATCAACCAATCCGTCCAATTTTAGTGTGCATACACTGAATATGGAGTTATGGAGTTGTATTGAGTTGTTTGATAATAAGATGTGTGGAGATGTATGTTTGGCGTGTGGTGTTTGATGTGTCAGCTTCTATATCACCAATTTCGTATGAATACATCGGGTTTGTATAGTTCTAGGACCAAATATGTAAATCTAAACTTTTTTAGGACCTAAATCGAAGAGGACTTCAAGTCATAGGACCAAAAGTGTAATTCTCCCGATCTCTCCCCAATGTCATCACATATGGCAAGTTTAATAGCAGCTCACTGGTCATTGATCCTCATGGGAATTATTCCAGGAGAATCCAGAATTCCAAATCCTTCCCAAAGCGAATCCATATTGTGATTGAAACTATCATCTATTTACATCACATGGATTGCCAATGATCAAATTGGAAAAAATGCCTGAACAAAATTTCAGGCACCATCTGGAGCAGTGGAGCTGTCCATAATAACTAGCCCAGGCATTTCGATCATTTGTGGATATCATGTCTTCTCGATTCAAAACAATAATTCTAGCTATTCCTGTTTCCCATCCATGAATATAATCCATCTGCCCAAAAAGTACAGGATAAAGCAACCCATCAAAGAATATAATATCCAGCATTTAAAAGGTAGCTCATAAGATCATAACATCCATAGTACGTGATAAGTCAGACGAAATCCAAATTTTAGGAGCATACACATCTCCAAGGTTTGCCTGTCCCCATAATATAAATTATATAATCAAGAAATCTACAGGTACTAACTCAGACCTCCATTAATGCATAATGGGTTGATTCTGCATTTTATGGAGTATAATATAATTCAAATTCAAGAAATTCAAATTCAGAAAAGATAGAGAAATGGTTCGTTAGATCTAAAGGAAACGTTTTCTAATGTAAGCGAATGTAAAAGCAATGCTTAAAATAAAATAACAGCAGAAATACAACTATGCGCAAATGAAGAACAAAGAACTCCTGCTTCTAACACTTAAATTTGAAAACCATGATTATATATGCAGCAAGAAAAGAAGGTAATCAACTAGTTGATAACATGCTAAGCTAGCTGTCAATAGATCAACTATCAATACTATAGCTCCAGATCTATCGTATGTCTGGTACCAATGCTCATCTTGTAATCAACCGAATATTACGTTCCTTGTAGAATTTGACAAACCCTTGAGTTGACAGATTTGGTTGAACTCCAAATCAGTTTTCTTGCTGTCAGAATCACGCTTCAGAGCCTGAACTTCAGCCGTTATGCGTTCCAACTCGCTTTCTATATCCTGTATCACCCCGTGATACCCTTTTGCAGGATCCTTTGTCCTACTCCGAAGCCTGTGCCCTACAAGAATGGCAGCACAGGTTTTATTCTGCTTGCTTCTATCCATACTATTCAACATGTTACAGACTTTATCGAGGTTGTAGTGTTTCTGGATGATTTCGAATATTTCTGCAGTGCTGGTTGTCCCATGCACACACGCTGGGCATATCTCACCTTCTAAACATAAGTGGCCATCTCCGCCTTGTACTTGTAAAGATGTAGACATATTCGATTCAATGGCAGGTGTTTCAATGGTAATGAATTAGACTTCTCTGTATTAATCACTCTGTTTTGTATATTTATACAGAAACGAATTACAATAGATAGCAACAAAATAGGAATTAGTTACGTACACCACTAACAGACTAAGCTAAGTACTAAAAGATTGAGCCTAAAGTTTAGGAGATGTAGTTTATCGAAATATATCAACTCTAACAAGAAATAAGATGGAGTCTAACTCTGATTTTGTTAGAAATTATGAAGAAAAAGTGAAGTAAATAATGTATTGAGAAGAGTATTTACATTGAGACTATTTTTTAATTAGTTATAAATTAAAAAGATAAAATAAATATATGTAAGAGTTTTAGATTAATATATTATTTGTCCAAAATGGACATTGAATTAGTGAGGAATAAAATGCTTAAATTAGAAGGTTGAGTGGGTTTGTCCCACATTGTTTGAGTCTATAGTTTATAATTTACTAGCTCTTGCTTGGTGTTCAAGTTGTGTAGCAAGTTAAGTTGAATGTAAATCCTAGCCAAATTTATACACGAAACTAGTGGATTAGTATGTGAGTAGGTGTGCGCGAATCGCACACACAATTATTGGAACCGAGCCAAACTATAATGGGTTAGTCCTTATGAGCTAAGTTTTTGTTGGTTCAACTACTTCAACTTTCTAGAACCTTTTGCTTCAAGTAAAAATTTATAACTTATGAAAGTTACAAATATTAAACATGGCATTTGTTGCTCCATAAGTAACAAGATTACTCTTGTTGAAGTAGTGGAGGTAGTGGTGTCATGTTGCTCCATAAGTAATAAGATTACTCTTGTAAAGTAGTGTAAGTAGTGGAACATAAGTTACAAAATATTGTAATGGATTAGTGTAATGAAGAATGAAGTTACATTTTCATTTCCTCACCTATAAAAGGATCTCACTTGTAATGGAAAATAGTAGAAGAAACCCACCCTCTTTTCTTCTCTCTTTGTAACTTTTTCTTATCCTCTCCCTTTTCGTATAATTTGGGCTCCAGTTTTGTTCGTCAGGAACATCTAGCAAGTGCAGCTAGTTGTCAAGGATCGACCGTTGTATCCTAGGAAACAAGCGTTCCACGATATCTCAAACGCCGTAGTGAGAGGACGTAATTGTTTTAAGGAAAAAGTGCTAGCACATGCCTCGAATTTGTATTTGGTTAAAGGGATTATTCAATTACTGTTTTTCGCCTATACATTATAATTCATTTTATATATACTAATATCTTCAATTTTTCTTATCAGGTGCAACAATCTTAAAACAATTATGGATTGTATTCTCTTATAATTTGGATTCGAGTCTATACTCATTTTGATATTGGAGATATTAATTTCATAAATTTTTTTTGTAGAAAAAGAAGAAGAAAGAATTGGTAATCGGTTGATTTCCAACAAGTTTTCCTTGATGGTCTTCCTCGTTTTGTGATACCAATTGGAGGAAAATGGTAAATATCTAAAATCATTTTTAATTTGGTGAATTATGCAAGTTGTTGGAGATGTAGTAGGTAATTCTCAAATTACTACACTTTTTTTTGTCGAATTTTACAATCTTAATGATTTATGTTACATTGGCTTTTGTATGTTTTTGAATATTGGATTCAAAGTTTTTTTTGTACCATAAATATTTCTTGTGAGACAAAGAAGCAGAAGTATGCATGTGGTAATTGCCATGTAAATGAATTTTGATATTAATTTTTGTTGGTCATGAATGATAAAATCTTTTACTTATATCAAAGTCCTTTTAAAATTACAAGGCATGAGACTCTTTTTAGTAGAACATTAATATTGTAACTTAATTGAATGTTTCAAAATGGACTTTGATCCAATTTTTTTGTGATGGAATTATTGGAAAATCTTTTGTGATGGAATTATTGGAAAATCTTTTGTGATTCAAGTTCCAAGTACAAAGGACCAATGTGTTTATGTTGATGGTTACATCTCTAAAGTTTGGTTGATATATCATGATTCGTTGTGAATACGTACTTCACATAATATTATATATATTTGACCCTGTTGGGTCTTGTGGGTTATCTCACCATGGGGACTTGTTTAGCTCTTGAGTGTGAGTTTAACATTGGAATGGCGAGTGCCATGTGATTAAGGAACCTCTAGATATTGTTATATATGAGGTGAATCTTTTTGGTTTAGACACCAAAAGTGTGGATCATGGCACTAGTATATACTACCAGTCACGTGTACTTTCAAACTATATTTTTTAAGGTGGATGAAATGAGATAGTTGAAAAGTTGTACATGGAGAATTCTGATTCCTATGACATCAAGATCATGGAAAGGTGATTTTGAAATGACATATTGACTCAAGTTTTCTCTAAACAAAGTGTTATAATAAGATTATGGAGAATTTAATGTTGTATTATCTCCTAATCAAGTATGACATATATCTTTTGTTTGAGCCCCATTAAGGTCACATTGACCATGAACGATGTCTATGTTGGACAAGGTTTAGTTATCGAAGGCATGTTAAAATCACAGTGGTTGTTAACAACAAAGCGAATGGAAAATCTATAAATTCTGCGTACACTTGTTTGAGTCTTTTGACTCATGTTATGGTAGACTTGAAAATGTTAATTATGATACTTTGAAAAAATTAATTACCATGAAATGCTAAACAACGTTTCACATAGATCTAACTCAAGAGTAGAATTTTATTATGTTAAAAAACAATGTTGACAAGTTCTTTTCAATATGTTGAAAGAAAATTGGACTACTTAATTTAATTCATATATTTGTGTATGGTTTCAAATTAAATCTAATGTGTGTGGTTAACACAGTTGTCATTACCTTTATAAATGATTGCACAAAAATTTTACTTAGTATATTTATCAAAAGTAAAGATGGAGAAATAGAGGAGTTATGATCTCTATAAAAATGAAGTTGAGAATGAGCTCAACAAAATGGTTAAAGTGATGAGGAGTAGTTGTGTGGGGAAATATATTTCACTACTTGAATATTTGTGTGTTTTTTGTGTATAAGTTGTGCTCCTTACTCACTGCAACCAAACATGGCATAACGATGAATTGATATTTCACAAGAAATTAAGTAATGCCACGTTGATTGCTTATGGGATGAACCAAGGAATATGGGGGAAAGTTTTTTTGAAAGCTATCCACATTTTTGACAAGTTTCTAAAAGTAAAGTATGAGAGCCCTTATTTGTTGTGGCATGAAAGCTTACATTCTATAAACACTTGCGAGTGTAGAGGTGTCTTGCTATGTTTGTTGCATATTTTTTTGGTAGCACCAAAAGACCATTGGTTGCATATTTTTGGTTATGCACATAACAACAGTGTTTATCGATTCTTGTGGTGAAATCCGAAATTTCTGACATACACAAGGATGTGATAATGGAATGCTTCATTTTTTAGGAAGTGTTTCCATGTAAAAGGTTAGAAGATGTTCTTAGCAACTCTACTAAATTGACACATGAGGAGACACAAAAGGAAAGAAAATAAAATTAAGAGATTGGGTCGTGAATACTTGACTACTTTAATGCTTGAAAGTAAACCTCAAAGTTCTCAATAGGTTATGACCTCAACAGAATGACCCATGTGGAAAGAAGCTATCAAAAGTGGATCTTTCTTAGGAAGTTAACCGATAGGTTACAAGTGGATTTTCAAGAGAAAATTGAAGCTTGATGTAACTATTGATAAGTTGAGACATATTATCATGTGTCGAGATTAACATCCTTTAGGATGATAATTGTGTTTGCTTCTTTACGAAATCTTGAAGTTCATTTGATAGATGAAAGTACCATTTTTTTAATGGTGATTTAGAAAGAATGAATTTAAATTGAACAAACTGGAGGATTTTCTGCATTGCGTCAGGAAAATGAGGTTTGTAAATTGGTGAAGCCATTGTAGGGCTTGTGACAAGCACTTTAAGCAGTTGCATGAGTAATTGATAATGCCATGATGGACAACAAATTTTTCATTAACGAAAGTGACATATGTGTTACATAAATGAAGAATACACTGACAAATGTGCTTACATAGTCATTTTATGTCTTTATGTTGATGGCATGATTATCATTGTGAGTGATGATAAAATGGTCAAACCTACGAGGATATGTTAAAATCCATATTTGATATGAAAGATATGAGTGTAACTGATGCAATCTGTATGATTAATGTTATTAGAACATCAATGTGTTGATGTTGAATAAGTTTCACTATGTGGACATGATTCTTGAGAAAATCAACAAGGGTGGCGTTGAAACAGTTAGAAATTCACTGGAACCAAGTGTTCATGTTGCGAAAAATATTATCTTGGGAGTGTCTCATGTTGAATAATACTCTAGGATAATTGAATCATAATGTGTATGATGAATTGCACAAGAGTTGATCTTGCATGTGTTGTAAGTAAACTGAGCCGCTACACGAAAAATCGAGGAGTTAGTCATTCAAGGCTATAATAAGAGTACTGAAGTACTTTAAGATTTTCTCGTGATTGTGGGCTGCAGTATACTAGATACTATGTTGTGCTAGAATGTTATGCGGATGCAAATTGGATCTCTAATTTCAAGAATATTAAATCCACTAGTGAATATTGTCTTCAATTTTATGGCGTTCAAAACTTTCTTGAATTTTTCTAAACAAATTATTGTAATGAGAACCATGATGGAAGAAAATTTTACTGCGTTGAACTCATGTGTAGAGGAAGCCCGGCGGCAACGCGTATATTTTTCACATTCTTCTATATTGGCCCGAACTTGTGTCAAGCAATATGTTTGTATTGTTTTAGCCAATCTGCAGTTGGTAGAGCACAAAGTTATTGGTATAACGGTAAGTCAAGGACATATTTGTCAAAGGCATAAGCCCGTTAGACAACTTCACACGACTAGTATTATCTCGATAGACTTTGTGATATTTAAAGATAATTTAGCGGATCCATTAACCAGAATGTTATGTTGTGAAATGAGCAAAGTCTTATGCTTGAATGGGATTGAAGACTTTGACTTGTGGTTGATGCGAAGGAAAACCCAACCTAGTTGACTGGAGATCCCAAAATCTAAGTTCAAAGGGACAACCTAATTGTATCGACGTGGAGTTCACTGTAGAGGTTTACATATGTACAGTGACGAGAGTTAAAGAGGTTAAACGTGTGCTTTTTAATGATTCTTACTAGTAACTTTGTTACACGGAGTAAGGGATCACCTATGTGAGAGTGAAGTGTGGGCCGCTTCAACAAGAATTAAATCCCAAATTCTTGTATGCACTTGTAGAACCAGGAAAGGTGTTCATGGCCTAAACGAACACAACCATGAGAACAAATTCATGCCAGAGAGAAATCTGTGTGGAATACATCATCGTTTACATAAACGCCAGAACAGTTCAAGGACATCATATCTACTGGTCAGTCAGTAAAGAAGGTGCATTCTTACAAGGGAGGGTTCAAGGGTGATTACACCTACCTATCCTATGCAGGTTTCGATCGTAGGGTTATATGACATGAAGATGAAGTTTTTCTTCATGTGGA
>JAYMSP010003753.1:0-18599 GCA_036897095.1 Plantago elongata
TTCAAGACATTGTGAGATGACTTTTTCGATCATACTCTCTTGGTCACACTATTACGACCTGAAGTTTGTAATCTCCTAAAGGTTCAAAGACATAGATGGATTACTACAATTGAGTGAAGTATTACTCAATAAAATGTGACGTATGACATTGAATTATCATGGTAATGTCACCAAACACATAAAATATTCTTCAACCTGAAGTTGAAAAAGTGTATATGTGATATTATAATTACTAGTGACACAAGAAATATTCAATTGAGATAATTATATAAAAATTTAGAATTTTGTCTCAACAGAAGCTTATCATATATTGTGAGTAGTGAATAATTGAAAATGATCTCCCAACTTGAAGTTGGTAAATTGTAGTACTAACATATAAAATGGCAAAGTTGATTACTCAACATGTAGTTGGGATAAGACATCCTATTGGTGCAATAATCATTCAATTGTATTATAACATGTACTTTGTTTACATGATGGTATTTTATCTGCGTATCTATTCATGTATCCTTACAGATACATTTACAAGTAATTACTCGCACATATTACTTATCCGACATGAAGTTGGTAATATTAATATTATAACTGGTCCAACTTGAAGTTTGAATCATATGTCATTCTCCTAAAAACACAATTTCTTATTATTGCCCCCGAAGTAGCAATCATGTGCATATTATGTATCTTGAAGACCACTATCAATTTGCAATGCATGTGGTAAAAATACACCCCTAGCTCACAAGTACAATGTTTGATCTCATAGATCATTGTTCATACATATTTTATATGTTACTGAAATTTATTTGCAAAAAATTTCATCATATATTACGACAAATTAATAAAGTTGCAACATGAGCTAATGAAAAGTTGATATGGATATGAAGCACCATCATTTGATCTATACTCAAGTGCATCCATGATTACACCTAAATGGGTGATTGAAAAATAATAAAGTTTTAAAACTTTAATTGCAAGATCATGATCAATTTCTAAAAATTGATTCTTCTCATTCCTTAAAGTGAATGTAAACATTTTGCTAATTATGCATCTATAGCTTTACCAGAATTGAGCATGAAATAGATCCCATCAACCTCAAGTTGAGATAAATATATGAATGATCAAATAAATCTCAACCTGAAGTTGAAGAAATGTATGAAGCCTCAAAAGGAAGTTCATGCTCTAGAAAAGTAAATACGTTGACGAATATAGTGTCCCAGAAGAACACATATTAGAATTACTCCTTGGAGTAATTGATGACTATATGTCTTGTCAAATAAAAAGGAGACAATGATTCGTTCATTTATGTCACATCGTTTTCGGCCAGTATATCAAAATGAATTTCTATACAAACGCTATAAATTTTACTATCCGCCGACCAAAAGATCGGCGCATTCTATAAGAATTAGTCACTACCAAGATTGGTAGAAAATGATAATATTGAACAAAAACATGTTTGATGTGACAAATTAGGCCATCCGGTTACAACTTAACCGTTTTTGTGAAACATGAAGTTTTCATGTACAAAATATAGTTATGTGCTAACAGCTTTCTCGTGTTGTAATTCTATTGGATAAGTGCAAGACACAACATGGAGTGATGAAGCGTGAAAATTGAGATCTTGAAATGAGCAATATTACACGCGTCAAGTTGATAAAAGAGATATAATATAAGTAGGCAGAAGTCTACATGTATCTTTCAATTATTTTATAATTAAAAATATTGAGTGAATTAGTTGAACTCTAATTTGAGGGGCAAACTTTTCTTTTCAGCACAAGAACATTCAACTGTGCAAATATATTGACTCCCTATCATATTGTTTTCCAGAGAACAAATACTTGAAGCATAAAAAAGTTGTACGAATACATCAATTTCTAAGCTGGGCATTATATTATGAGCCCTTGTTTTCCCAGCTCAGGGGAGGAAGAACATGAATAAGCTGATGAATATAAATTCGTAGCACGAGATGATCCCATATGTTTGAAACTAAAGATTCAGCTTCATTTGACTATCAAGATATGTTCAGACATGAAATTTTATGATTTGAATGTTAACCCGCTATGACCCTATTTTGAGGCGTGTAGGGTTACATATCGATTATAGAATGACATGTGCTAGACATTGAGATATCTTGCCTATTGTACAAATGATTTATCACCTTAGTGAAATACGGTTCCAATGCTAAGTACAATATAAGAAAATGGCAAGATGATGCAGTTTGTTACTCTTGAAGAGTAATGTATGTCATAAAAGGCATATATATCTGAACTATAATAGATGGTCTATATGAAATGAAATGGTAGCTACAAAAAAATTCAGATATCAATTATCAGTATTGACTTGAAAAAATCTAAGAAAGAGATTTGAAATACCGGTATACATGGAACTGAGATATTTTATATGCATATGCAAAGTCGATGGACATAAATTATTGGACATGTAAATGGGGATCTTACATGTAAGTCCATACCATGATGATAAAAATGAGCTCATGGACCATAAGTACGTTTAATTGACGAATTCGAAATATGTACATTACCGTTGCATTATCGAGTCAAATTTCATGTGCATTTAGATACTAAATATTGCATCATAATATGTTTATTCTTGACTATGCATTATTTATTTATTTTCTAGAATCCTTAGTTATCATGTTACATACTCAAATGGTTATTATTATTATTATTATTATTATTATTATCATATATAATGTGAATATTATCACTCATACACAACCCTCAGATTGTGCACATGAATAATGACTGGTTTGACTTACAAGTTATATAATTTGAGAAGTTCAATGAGGGGAAATAACATCTCTGACATATTGTCCCAGAAGAAGACTAAAAATATCATGTTAGCAAATATGGATTGGATGAGTAAAATTCTCGAATACTCGTGAATAGTATTATTGGTTATACCAATGATACCTCATCTGTAGTTTGAGCATGCAAAGAATATTTTCAAAGATGACCTTGAGATCGACACGGTCCAGATGTACCTTAATTATTTCTTAGTTAAGAATTTATATTCTTAAAGGTTGAATTGACAAAATGTTTACAATTCCTTACTATACCTCTTGAAGAAGGTATGTATCTTGTCAAATGGAGATGAAAATTGCAAAGCAACAAGTACATTCGTGCATTCTAATTGTTGCACTCTTTTTCCCTTGCTATGTTTTCATCCCATTGGATTTTTCCTAATAAGGTTTTTAATGAGTCAACATTTTAAGCACACATATGGTTATCTCCAATCTCCATGATTGTGACATATTTTGCAAAGACAAGGTCTTATAACTTTATTGGTATCTTTACCATTAAATATGTGATGGAGATTTAGAACTCATTTCCTTGTGACAAGATCTTTTGCAAAGTTTTCTAAGCAAACACCATATTTCTTCTTATGAAGATGAATGTATCTATGGACAATTTTCGTGTTCTTACTCTAACCATGCAGATATACTCGAAGACTTATGTGATGAATAATATATGGAGGGATATTCGTGACACATTGAAGATAATTCAAATACATGACGAATGAAGTTCACAATGAAGTGGTTTATGTTCAACATATAATGTTGATATTGTCGATTAACAAATTGTCCAGAAGGCAATGTGATGTAGGTGGGTATAGATCAAATGATGCACTCATGAGGGAGAGTAAATACGCACTGTACTATTTTCCTTGACTAAGGTTTTTCCCACTAGATTTTTCTTGGCAAGGTTTTTAACGAAGTAGTATTACCAAAGCGTATTTCAATTAATAAGAATGGTGTACTCTTTTTCCTTCACTAGATTTTTTCCCACTTGGGTTTTACTAGTAAGATTTTAACGTGGCACGCTCTCAAGTCAATGGACATTCAAGGGGGAGTGCTATGAAATAATATGACAATGAATGTCCATTACCTCCTCCACTACCCCAATACTAAAGGCCACCAATTGTATTCCTTTGTAACTCTTGTAAATTACAAGAGCAATTGATCACCTCACTAATTGTATGCTTTATTGTAAGAATAACTCTCCTTCTAGTAGCCTATATAAGTAGTGGATCACTTGTTTAGAAGATTAATGAAATATTTTTTCTCCTCTCTTCTTGTTCTTCTATATTCTATATTTTGTAACATAAACACTTTTTTTGAGTTGAATAATTATGTCTCTTCCAAAATTTGTCAATTAAATAAACAATTAACACATTTACTGAAATGATATAAATTTTTGGGAAATATTACAAAATAAGTACTAAACTTATAAGAATCCTAGTGTTATGAGAGTTCATGAGAGTCTTGAACAAATACACAATTATGGTTCTAAAAACGAATTCTCACATTAATATAAATATCCCTTTTTTTTTTTTTTTCATTTCATTCTTTCTTCTTCTCTCTCTACCTCTCTTCTTCCTTCCCAGATCTCTCTTTTTCCGATCACTTTTCCGGCAATATCTCCTCTGCCCGACCACCAATCTTAAATCCGATTGCATATTTGAGTAGCCCATGGCCCGATCTACCTTCCTACCGATTTCATTTTTTCATTTGGTTGATTTTTGAAACAGTTGACCGGAATCGAAACTTTTCTGGTGATATCTCCATCGTCCGGCCACCAATCTTAAATCCGATTGCATATTTGAGTAGCTCATGGCACAATCTACCTTTCTATCAGGTTTGTTTTTTCTTTGGTCAACTTTTGAAACGGTTGGTCGGAATTTGAAACTTTTTCGGTTGTCTTCTCCGGCGGATCTCCGGCTACACAACACATATAAGTCATAACCTTGTTGTTTCCTCAATTTTCAGGTTTCTTCTATCAATTCTTTAGTTTTTTATGTTTTTCATTTGGTTATGGTGATTTCTAGCTAGTAATTTCTCATAACAATATATTTCGTGTGAAATTGTTGATGTTTGAACTTTAATTGCGTATGTTTGGCTGGTAATTGTTGGTGTTTGCGTGTTTGAACTCTATTAATAATGTTGAAGCGATTGTTGTTGTTCATGATATATGCTTCGTTTATGTTGTTTTGCCTGTAATTTTTGATTGTTAAGTATAAATTGGTGATGCCTATGTTTATGCTTCATTTTTACTTTGGTTATTATGTTTCATTTTGCTTCGATTATTATGTATGAATAGTCTATTTTGTACTGTAATTGTTGATTGTTAAGGGTAAATTGGTGATGCCTATGTTTATGCTTCGATTCTTATGTATAAATAACATATGTTTATATTGTAATTGTATAATGTTTAGGGTAAATTGGTTATGCTTGAATATAGGTATTTTATTTCATCTTTTGAGAAAAAAATATTCTTTAGGTTTTTATGTAAATTGATTATATCTATATATAAATTGTTATGTTGGTTTTTGTTGCATATAGTAGGTTTTCGTAAAAATGGCGGTCGAATGATTGATGATAAAGATGGAATGTGGATGAAAAAGTTGACGAACAATTCAAGGGTGTTTTCTCTTATCGAGGATGCATATAGTTTGGATATAGTAATTTTAAATTTTTTGTATTGTATCTTATGTAATACATTTATTGATTGAGAAATGAAACTAATTTTATAAATATTGTGTTTTTTGACGATAAATAGCTTGTCATCAACAATTTTACACTAAGCATAGACAATTATATATCAAACATAAGCAATTTGTATCAAAGTATTAATATGATGGGATGAACACCTAAAGCGGGTTATGTATTATAAAAGAAAATGTGGGTCGACCCGTGTCAAGCGGGTTGACCCACGAAAAAAACATATTATATAATTTATGTGTAAATTGTATATGTTTATTTATTATGCAGGACTCTCATTATATGATAAATTCTCGGGAGACGGACTCCAAAACAAGTATAAATATGTAAAGAAGTCTTTCAAAAGAGCACACAACACACATAGTCCATATTCATTCTTTCTCTTATTTTTTTTGTGCATTTTCATACACTCAAACTAATGTTTGACAAACTTAACTATCCTGAATACAATTTAGTTGTTGAATAGATATTTTATATGCAAGACTATTATAAACAACCCCATGTATACTGTAGCGGGATAATAAAATTTTATAAACTATTAACTCTTTTTCAATTTTATTTTTATCTTCTCTACTTCCTCACCTGCAAATTACCTACCATATTTCTCTATCACATATATACCTGATAAGTTACACAAGACTGCCATATGTTTGAGTAGTGGCTAAGGAATAGCTAGCTGTAAATATAATTTGAATACAGGGGAGATTCACTACGCCATGCAAGGGCAAATACAAGCAGCCAACACGACCATGAAAGATTAAAAAAGAAGAGATAATAATAAAAGAAGGAAAAAGAGAACTGGGATAGGCAGTGCTGTCAAATATCTGTGGTGATTGTTTCGAGAAATAGTCCAGTTGATCCAACTATAGGCACGGACACACCCATCGAGTTGGGGCTGCATTGTGCCCCTGAATTTTACCAAGTTACGAAATGACTAATATACCCTTAAAAATTAATTTATTCATGAATAAAATTATTTAATTTATAAATCTTTATAAAATTAGAAAGTATTAAAAAGTATATTCAGTCGTACAAACAAATCTAACTAAAAATATAAGAATCTCGTCAAAGAATTTGAAGAATTTAATAGCAAAATATACTCAAAGCTGTACTGATATTGAATTAGTTGAATGAATAAATAAATAATATACTTAATTGATGGAATATTTTATTCTTTTAAATATATAATTGTATATCTTGGTTGTTATGTATTTTAACGTTGCTATAAATAAGTAATGTAATATATATTTATGCGTTTAAAATTACTAAGAACATAATTCGAAAATAGTGTGAAACTCTTAAAATTATTGTATTAAGTATAAATTTAATTAGTTTATAACTTGTTATATTTTATTATGTTTAATAATTATTATTTCTGATTATTTTTTCTGTGTCCTCGCTGATGATTATATGTAGTCACAATCATAACTTAAATTTATCCAGATGACATTTGATGTAATGAACTACTCTAATTGAGAATATTTAAATGACATTTGATGTAATTAACTACTTTAATTGAGAATTAAAATGCATGTAAAGGCACTAGCCACGCATTACTAGCTTATGGTTGGAGATTTAATTTAAGACTGTAATTCATATCATATCCACTAAAAATTAATATATTCGTTGGTAAAGTTTTTAATTAATATTCCATCCTCATTTTTTTAATTTCATTTTCGTCCGTTTATTCACTCCATGCTGAAGATAATTCTGGGCTAAAAACAGCAAGTCCTTAACATATTTTCCCAAGTTATGGTACTGCAATTTCGAGATTCTCCATGTCTTCTTCTTGTTCCTACTTTTACTTCTCTTTCCACACGGATCTTTGCATATACCAAAATCTTAAATCTTCAAAAATCATTAATTTCCTTTTACAACTTTCTCTCTAGGGCTTGCTCTTGAATTTATCATAATCATGGAACAAGCTAGGTTGATTCTAGAGTACTAATCAAATCCTTGTTTGACAGTTGCACCACTTATAATTAATTCTTAGCACTTTAACTTCAATCATCTCTTAGCACTTGTAAAAGCTTAGAGCTTTTTCTTGCAATAATTCTAAAAGTGATTTTTAACCTGAGATTCCTTGGTAAAAGTATATACAAGCAAGCTTAATCTTCAAGATATACTAGTAAAGCATGGCCATGAAAGTAAAGGCCATGCATATTCATGAATCATTATGCATATTTCCCCTCACAGACCACCACTCCATTACCAAACATTGTCATTAAGCGTGTCTTGTAATGGAAATTGATGTATGCTCTATTTGCATCCACAAATTGTGCAACAAATTATCAATCCTCAAACATTTGGCTTTCCTTTTTAGGAATCCGTCACATTCTACCCTGGCTGCCGCTGAGATCAATTTTTGAGTTTACATAATCCCGTTGATAAAATATCTTATCGACTTTAACAAATACATTTATTCTGATTAAACCATCTGATTACTTAACGAGTTGTATAAAACATCATGTGTTCATTCGATCCGATATTATTTTAATTATATATATATCGTGATAAATGGATTAGTTAAAACTTAAAAGAATAAGAAGTTGATATTCGAAACTTTTCATATTTACAACCAGCAATTTCAATAGAACTTCTAAGTCAAAAGCAGCCAGGAGCAACATAATTGCTACTTTTTTATCAAACTTCCAATCACTCCTTTATATTAACCCCATTATTTCAACTTCTTCTTTTCCTTAGCCCACTACACTTGTAAGTTGTATCTATCTCTCTGCCCTGCAAATGTCTCAAATTGGTGAGAAATCTCCCAAGCACTGTGCTCAAAAAAGAGGTTTCAACCTCACCAGGTTCAACAAGAAGTTCTTGTTTTACCTCTCCACATTGTTCCTTACACTCCTCTCTCTCATACTCCTTGTTTGGTTCTTCCTCCACCCTACAAAGCCACAGTTCTCTCTCAAAGAAGTAGGTGTCAATCAGCTCAACCTCCCATCTCCGTCTCTCCTCAACGCCTCAATCCAGCTCACGCTCGATTGCACCAATCCTAACAAGAAAATCAGCATTTACTACGACGAAATCCTCCTATACGTCTCGTACAAGAGCCAAAAGATCACCCCGGAGGTTATGTTACCTCCATTCTATCAAGATCATGAAGAAACGACAACTCTAAGTCAGTCGTTCGTTGGAATCGAACAACCAGTATCCCTGTCATTCATGTACGAAGTTCAACGTGATAGGAATATTGGGAGATTGGCCTTAAACGTAAAGGCGATGGGGCAGCTCAGGTGGAAAGTGGGAACTTGGGTTTCTGGGAAGTACAGGTTTGTTGTGAATTGCATCACTGTCATGCCTTTCCATACTGTACCTTCACTACCATTAAGTTCCACACAAGGCTCAGAGTGTTCTACAATTATGTGAGACCTAATTTATCGTCATTGAACAGGTTATGTCAGAGGTTCGGGTTCGTGTAATTCTAGTATTAGACTGCATAAAGTATGTAAATGGAAACAACTATTGGTGATAAATGGTGTGCAATAGCAGTTGTTATCTTATCTTTTGGCACTCAACTTTCCTCCTGGCTTTGAAAGCTTTACCTGTATCTGTATGTATATGAGGAGTAAAGGTTGTGTTGGACTTTATGTAGAAAAGATGAAACAGAGATATGTCAAAACTCAAAAGGTTTTAAAGGCGCCAAATGCAGTTATTAGTACTGCTTTCTTCGGCATGATTTAAGGGATTTTAAAGAAAAAAAAAAGAATTGAAATTAAAATCATATTCTTTAGAATAATGTAGAAGAAATATCAGTTTTTCCCTTTTTTCTGGTGTTTGGTAGTTTTTCAGTTTTCCAGAAAAAATTAACAAGTTAATTTTATGGCATTTCTTCTTCTTTTTTGAACTTTTTTCTCAATATTTTTTCTTTTCAATCTTTTAGTTATGCTAATTTTTTTTCTTAATTATTTTTTCTTTTCAATCTTTTAGTTATGCTAATTTTTTTTTCTTTTAAATCTTTTAGTTATACTAAATGGTGTACGAGTACAAAATAATATTATTATTTGACCAACATATAATTCTTTACATGATTCCTTCTTTTTTTTCCCTTTCCATCGGAATCCCTCAAAATCATGCAAAGTCTGGATGAAGCTGGAAAATCCTATATATAAAGTAAAACCTCATTTGCAATGTTTAGTTCCAACTTGGTATGAAATCAAATCCGAATGAGTGTAAAATGTATTCATTTATATTTATTTTTCATTATACGAATAATGAAAATTAGTTAATCAAGCAAACGCAGAGTCTGCATCTCACTCTCCGTGGAATTCATAACAATTGCAGAAAACCAAAGAAAACAGTGTCCGAATGAAAAATGCAAGAACGATCATGAAGTTTGGCTTGTTTGATCAAGTCTACGTGACTACGTCCACAGGAAAAACTCCGGAGATCTTATTACTCACTTCAATATGATTACTGACCGAGATTATTCAACACAATCACACAATAATGGTTCCTATTCAACATGCCACATATGTTCTAGTCTAGATATCGATGGAGTTAGTCTGTAATCTGTATACACTATACATTATAACAAGATCTGTTTCTCATGGTTACAATTTACAATAATTGTACTTACTTAACTGCTTCAAGTGTATAAAGAGCATTATCTTCAACTATTACGACAAGCACTATCCACTGCTGGACAATCACCCTATCATCAATAATTCCAACAGATTTTCGTGTGGCTCTGTCTCAGCCCACTTCTCCCAGCAACTAGTGACAGTCACGGTCACTAAATATCCTTGTCATATCCATCCAAATCGTCCTCAAACTACTGTTATTCGCATATTAATAATATACTCGAAACAGATTATCAGCTCACGACTGGTTCGCCCATAGGACTTAACTACTAACTAGTTCCATTCAACGAAATGGCAGTTGACGTCACTCTAGCCCTTAAGAAAGTTCAATTATTCTAAAAATTGGATGAGGAAACTTCTTAGAGACCACCCGCCTCTCTAACTTGCACCTCAATATTTTGGAGTATACTCTGCCAAATCCAGGCCAAGCAATGGTGGAAAGACTCAAATAGGATACTATTTCTCTAAGATCCTAAAGTGTAATCCAAGACAAGCTAATCTCAGTCAGCACTCAGCACAGATGCATTCTGTAGGTATACCATACACAGCAAATTCACCAAGAGCATATGATCAAATTGCTTAGAGCACAAATATTTTCTAAATAAAGCATTGAATATCTTCAGAACACAAACAATTCTCAAAATAAAACAAGCTCAATGTGCAATGAAAAGCGTTATTTGATAAACATCAGAGAATCAATGTCCACAAAACTGACAGCTTAGAATTGCAATCAAAAGCATCATAAAACAAACATATCGACATGAAAGTGGTGTTTTGCACAGTGAACTTGCATGCAACAGAAATTCAATACATTGGAATGCAAGATTTTCTGATTTTCTGCTCAGCAAGTTACAGTAGCTTATGATTGATATTCTCTGGATAAGTGGCAATCAATCTCTCAGCATTCTGTAATACATTCAAGAATTCTGCACTTCAAGTAATACAGTACACCTTCAGACTTGGAAATAGTACTCATCTTTCAGAGAAGGACACGGATGGGCAAGATGAAACTCAATTCAACAACTACACACTGCCTTAATTTAAAAGATAATAATATCACATCAAATTTGTTGATGCATACATTCAGCAAACACACACAGCTCCATCCTGTACAATCCAATAACCAGAACTACAATTGCATAACCAGAACCATAGTTTGACAATTGCTACATATCACGAACTAAAGTGAGAGTTTTATCCATGGGAAAGTTTCAATAACTTAAAAAACCGAAAGATATAATAGAGGTCTACATGAGCAATGAACCATTAACTCCATATATACTCCATATATATGTTAGTTAAGCAACGATACATCCAAGTCGATAGGCACAAAACTGTTTGCAGGTGTTCTATTAGTCTCACAGCCAAACTGTGTAAAACATCGTATACAATGAAAATGGTAAGTATATAGTATGATACAATCTACTAGATCAGACAGGACACCACCTCTTCATCTTAAATTCTCATACTTGCAAAACTAAGAGGAATACCTTCAACTATAAATACACATATCCAAACCGTAATCTTGCAAAGACGAGATTGCTCGAAACTAACCTCTTCCATCAAACTCAAACAGAATGAGAATCAACCCAGCTCCAGTAATGCTTCTTACACGAAACAGCACAGTCCGCTAAACTCCTCTCCTCTGATTCCCCATATTCACTCACCTCCTCCGTGCAAAACTCCTCTTCTGGCAACCCATCAACCTCTGCATCCACCGTATGCAACACATAACACGCCGGCAACCCCGGATAAGACGCCGACACCCTCTCTTCCACGCTCTTCACATACGATCCGGGACGAATCCTCACACTCACACCACTCCCCAAAGTTCCCTCCTTTAACAAAGAACCCAACTCCTCATCCACAGCTCGTTCAACAGCCGCCTCAACCAACTCTCCCGGCTTCATCTTCTCCGAAAGTGGCCTTCCACGCGGCCTAATTGCACCATCCGAAAGCTCCTGATGCGACTCCACAAGCACCTTGCCATCATCACGAACAATCCGAACAATGACAACCTCAAGAGTACGAACAGGAGGAACTGAATCGGCCAAAAAGGTCTCACCTTCCGCAATCTCAAGCCACAAATTATGCACGTTTTTAGTCCCAGGAGTACCCCACGAGCCGAACGAGTCTACAGAGAGTCGAGGCCGGAGCCAATCGGAGAGGGACTGCGGCGTGGCGAAAGAGGGGGATAAGCGGCGGTTTCGAGGGTTGGATGACATAGTGGTGAAAGTGCGAGGTGTGGAGAGGAAAGAGTGTTTGTTGTTGGAATTGGGAGGGAAGAAGAGGGCGATGGGTTTGGGGGAAGTGGTGAAGAGGATGAGGAGGGAGAAGGCGGTGAAGATTACGTCGGGGATTGAGTTGGGTTTTCTTAGGAGGTGGAGGTGAGGTGGCGGAATTGGTGGCGGCATGAGTTGTGGTAGTGGTGGTGGAGTGTTGGTGATGATGATGAAATTGGGGATTTTGGGTTCATGTTTGATTGATTTTGTAATTTGGGGATTATGAATTTGTGGTGATCAAGAGTCTCAAAATTATGTTTATTTTCCTATTCGGCTCCTAATGACAACCGTGTAATGAAAAGCACTGACTCGTAGAGAACGCCAACAGGCAACAACTAAGCACCACCGAAACGACTCGACTCGAATCGAAATTGAACTTACGATTTGATCGTTCTTGTTTGCAATTTAGACCAGTTTATATTGAGCATAGCAATGCATAAACTCCATACATTTTTCTTAAAAATCTTTATATTTCATGTTATATTTTAAATATCATTATTAAATATAATATGTAACGATCCAATTACTAATCGATTGAGTTCTGATCCTCAGTTTAAACTGGCACATTTAATCATAAATTACTTTTCAGGTGATTTGTTGGCTTAATTATACCAATTGAGATCTTCTCCTGACCTTGTGCCAGTTCCTGTACCAGGAATAAAACTCAGCATGTGTCTTTTTTAATTCTTAATAGAGTAAGTATAGTAAATAATTTTACATAATGGAAAGTTTGATTTTTATATAGAAAATCATTTAAAAAACAAGTTCACGGTTTTTAGAAAAAAAATTGGAGTGGGTGGGTATAAATGACCCCAACAACAACCCAAAGAAAAAAATACACACACTAAAATGTGTTTTTCGGTTCTCTCTCTCACTATGAGCCAAAAATCAATCAGATTCTCGCCGTTTCCACCACGTTTCCATCGAATTCCACCTTCCAAGCTTCCATCGACATGAATCTGGTAAAAACCTCTTCACTGCTGTGAGTTTTGTGTGTGTATTTTATAATTTTCGATTTAGTTTTCATGATTTGATGTTTAAAACTTTAAGATTTAGTTGTTAGAATGTTCATCAAATCCACAAATCCAAAATGATGAAGAAGTTAGCTCGTCAAATCTGGAACTATTCACGAAAATTTTAAGATCTGAACTGAACAACAAATTCCCACGAATCCTACTGTTTTAACAACTATTGTTGTATTGAGATCGTCTCTCATGAAATTTTGTGTAAATAATGTAGTTATAAATTTTTTTTTACTTTTTATAAAGTTTGTGCAAATTATCAGTAAATTCATAATAATTATTCCGTATGAGTTGGCGTGGAAGGAAATTTATGTGCACACATTATTTTGTTAACCTTGATATAGGAATTGGTACAGTACCAGAAGATCCCAATTGTAATTATACCAACACAACCCTTCCTAGACAGTTTATATTCACTAAATAGCATTTTAAAGCCATTTTAAGTTCACTAAAACTTAACTTCAAATCTTTAGGAAAAAAGCAAAGATTCCTCATATATAATCATTCCATTATATTAATAATTTTAGAAAATGAGCATACTATAATGTTATGAAGCAGTTGGAAAAGTAGATTCCCATCATCTAGGGACTGATTGGTATAGAATTTGAATAAATATTTAGATGAATTTTGATGAAATTGTGTTTGGAATGAAATTAAAATGGAAGTATTTGAAGTGTATTTTAGGCCAAATCACTATTCATCGAGTCAAATGAATCGATTACAATTATTTACCAAACAGTTCACTAGTGATTTAGGACATCTTATTTCAAGGAGGCTACGGGAACTCGAATTCCCCTGGGATAAGGTACTAGGAAAAGAAGTCGAAGGTAGACAGTTACACAATACTTTTTATTTGAATTTCTGATACGTTGACTGATGAATGTTTCTTTCATTCTTTGCATATTCAACAGCGTTATAGAGAAACAAAGATTTACTTTCTAAACTACTGCTTGAAAAATGAGTAATCATGATGTCAAATAGTTCCAAGTATCTTGGAACGTTTTGATAGAATTTTAGTGGCCTTATCCCAATTGAAATTGAAATTTTAATGTAACAAAAGTTTAATTTAAGTAGAAAGTTGACCGCTCAAGCACAAACAACCCGTTAGAACTTCAGATGCAAGGCAGTTATTCCAGACTTCCAGTGAACTAACATATGCATAACAACTATAGAGCTAGAAGGAAGAAGGAAGAAGAAACTCTCCTGAGATTCCGGAAGATTAACAACTATAGAGTTAGAAGGAAGAAGAAACTTTCCTGAGAGTCCGGAAGGTCATGAGAGTCGTACACAAAATAATTCATTTCTACAATTGCACAATAATACATAATTTACAAATAGATAAAAATCAACAATTAGTACATAATATTACAAGACTTTCAAACTATAACAAAAATTTGAACTTTTACAAATTTTTGTATATAAAAAAGAATTATAACTTGAAAAACCAATTCTACTTTTGGCAGCAGTGTATATCTTTACACTACTAGCTAGTAAATGCCAAAAAGTAAGAAATTCATGTTTCTGTAGGACTGTTTGAACCATGTAAACAAACTTCTAAGGTGGCCATAACCTATACTATACACAGGTTACCTCCTTCTTCGAAATAAAAACTTTCCACAGACTCATTTGAGCTGCGATGATCGGCTGCAAGGAAATATTCATCCATCTCTTCTTTCCACTGGAGAATTTCCTGCGCATACTTGATTACCCCATCTACGTTATCTTGGCTCAGACAATTCATTTTTATCACATACAACTTTCGGCCAGTCATCGAATCATAGTGAATCTTAAATTGAGCAGAAATGTAATGGAATGCCATCTCACACAGGTTGCCAATGACTTTGCCAGTATCATCAGTGATAGGATGAAGTTCATGAAACAAATCACATTGAACCAGAGGAGAATGTTTTAAATTTTCCTCAAACAAGTCATATTCTGTCAATACAAGAAGCAAGTATGTCTCATCAAAGCTTGGATGGCTAGCAAAAAGTTCAAACAACCGCCTATTCAAATTCATCTTGTTTACGTAAGCCCCATGTTCATCAGCGACAAATTGGTCATAGTCAGTCAACGAGAGACTGAATATAATAAGTCTCACATCTTCAAACATTTCAAGACGCTCATGATTATCCTCAAAAAGTCCTCTCGGTGCAATAATCAGCTGATATCTGGTAAGAACAAATTAAAACATGTGATGTCTAAAATCTAATAATGCACAAAGCATGAAAGAATGTTATAAAAGATGTTGAAAACAGCTGACGGGAACTTATCAACTTATCCTTGTCTTCGATCTCATCCTTGTAGGTTAGTGTGAATGTAAAATCCACATCCGAAACTGTGAAAGGAAAACCTTCAAGATTGAAGATATCCGTGAATGAAGGTTCATAACTCAGGTTAAAAACATCAACAACCTGAAGTTCGAAAAAGAACTATTGAGATCATATATAGTTCAACTTGATTTGAATAAATAATTGCAAAGGCAGTCTAATTTATCTTACACGTTGCAGGAAGTAATATGCAACTGTTGGAAGCATTTCCAGGTCAGTTGCCCGCTGCAAGATCTCCTGGATAGCTGGATCTTGCAACAATACCGCAACCTCATGTTCATACTGAAAACTGGAAGAAAATTCCAAACTTTCTGATTCCGACTGGGAGAATTGCAATTTTGGTCCTATAAGTGACCATCCATTTCGAAACTGGTCCATTTTTTTTTCGCGTTTGCAAAATACGGACTAAAAGGATCAAACGGGACGTTTTTTGGCGAATTTGAATTTCGTTTTTGGTTCTATGCTGACTGGATTCGTGACATGGACGAAATTCGTTTTGCGATTTTGGTCCTTCGGCTGAGTCAGACGAATGAAACGTGTTTTGGGAGAGAAAAACGTTTTTGGTGGGATCAAAACTCCCAAATCTGGCAACAAATTTCCAAAATCTCCCAAATCAAAACACTAGAACTCCGAAATCTCCCAAATTAAAACCCTAGAAATCCGAAATCGAACAAATCTCCCAAATTGAAACCCTAGAAATCCGAAATCGAACAAATCTCAACAATGGTGAGCCAAGGTAGCTGGAATCCTTCCGACGAAGATGCTGTTGAATGCGAGTGGGCCTGGGATGAAGATTTCTTTCCGGGTGAGGAGCTCTGTGAATGCTACCCTCCGACTATTGCAGCCGAGGGCCGTAGCAACGGCTTGTTCGGTCGTTCTTACCGTGCTTGTCCGAAATGGAAGGTAAGTAAAGTTTCTTTACTAGGTTTTTCAAATTAGGTTTGTATATAGTGAGCTTCAATTTGTCTGATGTGGCTTGATTTTGGCTTCAATTGAAGTGTATTGGAGTTAGTTTATTTTGTTGTATAGTCTGGTGGTTGTCGCTATTTTCGGTGGACTAGTGATCGATTGGAGTCTAGTGTTGATGAATGGGTGAAAGAACAACAAGTTCAGTTGATGAAGAAGATGAAGAAGAAGAAGATTGAGAGATGTTTGGTTTCTGCAGGTCTTGTGGTCTTAGATTTTTGTTGGTGGTTCATGTTTAAGAAGTAGTTGGTTATTAGCAGTCTAGTGTAGAGTTGGAAGTTAATTTGAATCACAGTTCATTAGCTTTGTGTTTAGTAATTGTAAGAAACTGTAATTCTCAAATCATCATGTAATTCATGATTTTAATGGAACGAAATGAGCTTTTGTTCATCTAGTTGTTATTTTTTATGTTGTTGTTATTATTGTTATGTATTGAAGTAGCATGTAATGAAATGATCATTCTATTATTGATGATTGAAAAGTAGAATGCATACATAGAAACATGAAACATACTCAACAATGAGGTCATCCATATACATCTCCGCTTGGACTGGATAGGTCCACTCATCAGCCCCTTCATTGGGCTGTAGGGAGAAGGACCTCTCAATGTCTAGGATGAGAGACTTGAGGCTGGAACCCTTCCAGCCTATCTCCTTGTGCATGACCTCAATGAGTTTGAGGCGTGCACAAATGTCAGCCACCTTCACCTTGGGGCCGTGGAAGTTGTCTTCTTTCCCCCAGAAGGCCTTGAGCTGCAGCAACTTTTGGGCTATAGAGTGGGGCGCCAGAAAAGGTTCCCATCGTCGTCTTCGTACTTGACGCGTTGGTGATGTGAAACTCCAGCCTCTCCATCAAAAGACCTTCCATTTCTGAATTGTGAAGAAATGTTTTGTTTTTAATTAGTTTAATGGCTTAAGAGTGTGTGTAATTGTGTGGTTGATGTGATAAATTTAGGAGGTTTTTATAGGTAAATTTTGGGTAGTTTATAAGGTTGCGGAGTTATTACTGCATGGAGAAGGTAAATGAATGTGGTTAGTGGTCATTAAGATGGATGAAAATGGACATTGAATTGGATTGGTTAAGTGAATTTGAGGGGTTGAATTCAGATTTTGACTCTTGGTTCTTGTAGTTTTTGTATTTGGCCGAGATGATGGATGTTGGTGGGGGGACTGTGCACTTAATATGATGATGAAGGTTTAACAGCTCTTGAAACCATAAGCATGTAAATTGCTGAAGACGAAACTGTTGAAGATGGAGATGAAACCATAACCACAGGCTGAAGATGAAACTACTGAAGATGAAGATGAAACTGCTGAAGATGAAGATGCAACCAACTAATTACAACATAAGTAAATACCTGTAAATTAAAAATTTGAGAGGCCACAAGTGAATTTTCAGATTTCAGGACTGAACACAATATTTGATGGCACAGACACACTTATACTTATATTTGTGACTTGTAGTAACTAATATTGAAGTGAAAAACATGATTTCAATCTCCAAAACAAATATCATGGAGAAATCATCTGAAATTCATAAATAGACTTCTTACAACTTAAATGAAAGTTGTAGGCATGTAAAATCCTGAAAATTACACCAAAAGCATAGGTTCATAATGAACTGAATAATCCCATAACTGAGTTACCACAACATCAAAATGTGAACTGAAAATGACAAAAAAGTGCAGGACACAAATTCAGTTCTTCTTGTTAGCCTTTTTTGGAACCTTCTTCTTTTTCTTGTTCAGTTCTTCCAAAGCTGACCCCAAATTCTCCAAAGACACATATTTCTTCCCACCACTCACAAATGCAGGACCAAGACAAAATTCTCTTTGTGACTGAGCAACATCTTGAGCAACAAAACCTGAAACAGTTGTGCCATGAGCTTGAGATAGTCTA
>JAYMSP010003754.1:0-18599 GCA_036897095.1 Plantago elongata
CCCCCCCCTCCCGAAAACTCAGCAACTTCGCAACTTCGTGTCCATATAATGCAGTTACAGCAGATGCATGACGAGACCTTTTATGAAGCTCGGGATCATTTTTTGCAAATATTGACCCATTTCCCTCACCACAGGATGGACGATATGAGCTTATGCATCCTATTTTATGAAGGCCTGGATTGGGAGTATCAAAACATCGTCGATGTGAGCTGTAAAAACTCCTCCCTTGAAGCGTTTGCTGATGAACTACATAGTGTCTTCGAGAAGCTGGAAGTCGTTTCACAACTTAAGGGGGCAATAAATAAGGCTAAGAGAGTGGCAGCCAGAGCAGTGGAAGAGACTCCACGGTCGTGTATTACTGAGCTAGTAAAGAAATCAGGAGCCACATGCAGATGTCTAAGAGGTACTGGTTCGAGGCTCATAAAAAATCAGAAAATAAATAACCAGAGGTTCGACAATATCGAGCAATCATAAAGAAGGTTGGAACATATATTGGGTGACTTGGTTGGGATTTACAACTCATGGAGAAAGGTAGGCCCCCCCCCCCCCCCACAACCCTAGAAAACATAAGAGTCCTGGCAGTTGAGATAAATTTTGAAGAACTAGTGAAGGTTAAGTCTATTGTTGCCACCTTTACCAATGAGGTTGAGAACTCTGCATCAGATGATGGAACTCCAGCAACGGTTCAAGTGACTCGTAAATTGCCAGCTGAGCATACTGAAGATGTAGTCACTGTTGAATCGAGAACCGATGAAGTTGGGGAACCGAGTCATAGGTGTTCAGCTGAGCATCGATGAAGATGTAGTTTTGATTTACTGGTAGGCATTGGGTGTTCAGCTCAGGTTACCGGAATAATGGATATTGGTTCTAGTTGCAACTTGATGACTTTCGACACCTATGAGGACTTAGGATTAAGGGATTAGAGCTACGCAAATGCTTTATGACTCTTGCTGGTGGAACCCGAAGTAGATGCATGGGGATTGTGGAAGATGTTTCGATTAAGCTTGATGGTATATCAGTGATGACAAATTTTGTGGTAGTGTAATCGCTAAGGGTGAAAGGGAAAGAAATGGAAAAAGATATGGTACTTCTAGGAAGACCCTTCATTCGCTCGACTCTCATGGTGGTGAATTTACTTGCCCGAACCTACACAATCGAGGTGCATGGCAAGCCACGTGAACTGAAAGCCTATTTTGCTCCATTATATTATGTTTTGCAGGTTGATAGCAGGAAACTCATAGGAGCACACAGAACCCCTATATATACATACTTATCAAAAAGTAAGAAAGAGAGTTGCACCAACCGGAAGATCCAAGAACTTCCAGAGTTCCCGTTAGCCAATAAGGAAGAGTCTTTTACATGGCTTTAAAGGTACAGTTGCAGGCAAGTCACTGTTGATCCAGTTCTTTTTTTTTTCTTTTTTACTCTACGCATGAGGACATGCTTGAGTTCAGGTTTTGGGAGGGAGAATGTGCTCTCTAGTGTCTTGTCTGTATTTTCACTATTTTGTGAGTCACTAGAGTCTTTCGCCCTTTACTTGTTCATTTTTGTCAAATTTTCTTTTCCGCTTTAGAGGCTTCCGTGAGTTGTTTTTCCAAGTTATGAAAGCTTCTATTGTGATTGTCAAATATGCTCGCTGCTTACATTTTGCATGATTCTCAACTAAGGTGGTGTAGTGATTTAGAATCTTGTAAGTTTGTTTCTCCGCTAAGTAGCAAGTCTGTTTAACTCTTTATTAGTCCAAAAAGGTAGCTGTAATTTAAATTTTCCGTCGATGAAAAAAATTGTACTGCTACTTGTGTGATCCTTTCGGAAAGTGCAAACCCTCTTGTTGCACCTTTTCATTCTCATTTGTACTCAGTTAAGTATGATGAACAATATGCCCTTCATGTTTCATTTTATCAACAGCTAGTACATTGCGATGAACCAGTTTCGGAGAAGAAATGTGTTGCGTTGTCATGTTTATTATTCAATTTTGTAATATGTAATACTTCCCTTGATTAGTTAAATCATCTCGGAGTGTATCTGTGATGCTCGTGAGTGTTATATTCAAACCCTGCTCAATCATAGAATTAAAATTTATTAATTTCTTGGTATGTAGATAGGGAAGTATCAAATATTTAATAAATGATCTATTTTTTATTTTTTTTAAACGGCTAAATTTTTTATTAATACCAGTCAAGAGCACAAGGAGTACTCCCAACCAAACAATTACAACGGAGAACGTTCAAACCAAATCACAAGTACTAAATTATATCAATCAAACGTCTAACCCGATTACAATTAATAAAGTGTACACATACTCCATAATTCCACACCAAAAATGCTGAAACATCAAGAAAAGCTAAGTATCCATCATTATCAATAAGAATCTTCAATATCGGTGCCAGTGTTATACTAGGAAAAATTCCACCATCAATACCTGAACATGTCCGGTAGTGTCTATTTTATCGAAGTCCGTACCAAGATGCGTGCCGGTTTAGTATACACATTCCATCAACCCTCAAGACACATCTATTTTTTTAATGTACATTATTTTATTTATTAAATTTATATATTATATTTTAGTAAATAAAATAATTTATTTAAGGGCATTAATATTGGTATTTAATATTGGAGTATATGGATTCGTCTTGTCACGATGAATTCGAATATATGCACAAAATATTATTTAAAATTTTAAAGATGAATTTATATTAGAACTAATAGAAATTACTTCATGCGTCCCAAATTTGTGTACCTGTGTGGGTGCACGTGTTTTAATAAATAAAAAATAAAGCAAGTAAGATGGGTTATAATAAAGTAGGATAAATAGCGAATACAATGTAAGAGATAGTGAATAAAGTAAGAGAGAGTTTTTCTATTAAGGGAATGTGTAATTTTATTTGGGACGGATCAAAATTGAATACAGATAAATGAAATTGGGACGTAGAAAGTATTTATGCATACAAAAAATAACAGTGAAATATATACCTGAAAAAATACTTGAATGGACCGGATTATTCTAAACATCAGGAACAATTATGAACATACCAAAACGCGCTCCATAATATTTTTCTGCGAAGAATTGTACCACCTCAACATGACAAATGTACCAATCGCAATACTTATAATTCATAAGTATATGGATTGGAGACACCACTTTGCACCAAACTCCAACAATATCCTCTCTTAAAACAAAAGAAGATAAACAATATGAATATAAATTATAAAAATTTGTTAATTGATATTTCATACATGAATTTAATTGTTACAATTCTAGTTAATCTTGAATTTAATTTGACATACTAGAAAAGACATTTAAAACGAAAATAAGCTATTATGTGTTGGTCTTTTTTTCTTTAATCTTTAAGTAAATATTGTAAACATACATCAAACAGTAATAACATTGGTGTTTTTGTATAAATAAAATATTCATTTCGTTAGAAACTTAGAATTGTTAGACTTATTTAAAAAAAACTATTATATTTTGTTAACAACATATTAATAGGTTATCTGGAAATAACCCTAGTCTAGTTAGAGTTAGTTAGTATAATTCTAATCTAGTTAGAGTTGAGATAGAATTCATATTCGTCAAGTATCTGGACACCTTCCCCAATCAACATCAGTATACGATACAAGGGTCGAACTTGGGGAGGAGTAAAGGTGTAAACCGTGTGCAAGAGTTCCCTGGATATAACAAAGAATGTGTTTAAGTGCATTTATGTAAACATCTTGAGGATCATGCATGTGAAGACATATCTGTTGGACAACATATCGAGATGGACATACATTTTGTTCGAGAACATGTTGCTCGTGGGGATGTTCGTGTACTACATATTCCGTCAAGATATCAGATTGCAGATATTTTCACTAAAGTCCTACCTCGGGTTCTGTTTGAAGATTTTCACTCCAGTCTCAGTGTTCGTCCGCCTCTCGTTTCGACTGCGGAGGTGTGATAGATTACGTGTAAATGATCCTAATCCAGTTATAGTTAATTAGCATAATACTAGTCTAGTTAAAGTTTAGATAGAATTAATATTCTAGAGTAGTATAGTTTGTATTACCCTTTAGTAGTCATCAATATAATGACGGAAATATTTTATTTCATACTATATCTTTTTTAGCCTGTGGGCTATTATTACTTGAAAGAAAAATGGGCAAGTGGTATGATTTAATGCAGTGAATTCTTAGATTTCTTTTCCTATTATCACCTACCCACAAAAGCTTGAACAGAATCTGATGCATTTGATTTCATGCATATTGACCTTTTATCATATTAGGAAGCATAAAAACTGTAGAGCAATCTGTGTCTCTTACTCCACTTTATTTGAGTTTGACTAGAAAATATTTATGGCTTTTACTTTCTAGTTACTTATCTTTGATGTTCAGATATGTTTTTGGCCATGGAGATGGACATTGAAGGGCCTCTGGCGAAAAAACGGTCATTTGCGACTGCTTTCTTTGGGTTTGGTGGTGAAGATGGTGTTAGTAAAACTTCCAAAAGACAGTGTATCGATTATCCAAAATCTTTGATTGAAGATTTACCTCAGGAAATTCTGGTATGATGGTATTGGTATCTTCCTTGTTTTTGGTTTCCTCTGTTTTCCGTCGATTACTCTGATTCGTGAAACTTGTTTCCAGACTAAGATCTTATGCGGAGTTGAGCATGGTGATTTGAAGAGCCTGTTTCTTGTATCCACAGCTATGAGAGAAGCGGTAAGTTCCTTTTCTTTCTCCAATTAGAAGAGACTGTTTCTTTTGCTTGCTTACTCTTGATTACATTTATTTACCTCTGTTTTCTCTGTTTTGCTTTACTGTCTGTTATTACATGTTTGCATTGCTGAATTGCGCTGTATGATTTTTGACAGGCTTTGATAGCAAAGGAATCACATTTTGATTACACAACACCTCGAAGATCTCGACATAATATTAAAGAGGTTGTTCCGCCAAATGCTCCGAAAAGATCTCCACGGGCAAGATTGAGTGCAACGAAGTTAGCAGACATTTCAGTTGCACTTTTCGTTTCAGTTGATGATGCAATCATTCGTCCTGTACGGACACCTATGTTGTAACCTTATTAGTTTCATTTTGTCTGATAAGCTTATCAGATCCAAGTTTTGCACACACACATATACTGTTTAATCATCGATCATTTCTTATGCTCGATTTGATGATGTAATCTTTGGTTTACCAAATAGAACATGTACTCTGTTAAACTAATGTAAGAAAGCCACTCAAATTATCACATTCAGAAATTTCTGAAACAGGTAGAACAAATTTTTTCTGCATCTGGTAATTTCAACAGTTTCGTTTACAACATAAATGGATATATGATGTCGAATGATGAACTCGATCGATGTAAAATTATCACACTGCAGTAGTACTCTAAGCTACATCATTGGATGCTTTATTGGTCACAACTCACCAGTTCCAACATTTGTAAAAATTTAGGTTCAGATTTTCAGAGTCGCCTGCATTTTCTAGTTTACATTTTAGTCCCTGAAATTTGTAGCAAAAATACAAGATACTTGAACTATCAGTGTCAAAAACTCTACATAATTCTTCATATATATTCTGAGTGTTGCACCGACCATATTCTCCTGATCCTGGAGTAAGAGTTCATTTTCCAGGACAAAGTCAGAGTAAGAGTCCATTTCCAGGACAAAGTCAGAAAATTCGCATCTGAATATATACATTGTAGTATTGTACCGTTACACATCATACCAAGATTATATACTGATTGCTTCACTGCACAAACACGGGTAGAAAGCCTCAAATCAAAAGCTTGAATGAAGAGCAATAAATACTGAGGTATTGAACCACATGCAGGCAGCAAGACAGTACATGTATATACACAACAGCAAACAGGGGACAGATTGTTCAGCCCATTATATATGAATATGTTTTCAGGTGCTTAAAAGAAATAAGAAAATGCAACAGCTTTTCCTGATAAATTTATTTTGCAAAGTGATGAGAGCCAAAGTGATGCTCAATCACCATTGATATCTACTAAGAAACAACTTCAATTGTTTCTTGGCATGTCTCTGATAGAAAAACACTCAATGTTTCTTGGCATGTCTCTGATAAAAAGCCTTTATCCTCGTAAGCCCATCACCGAGAGATGATGGCTCAATTGCAAATGTCACCCGAAGCCAATTTTTCAGCCCCACAGCAACACCTGCAATGAGAAATTTGCTAGAGTAAATCCACGAGAATGGTATCATAATAACAAGAATTTGTCCTTGCTTTATTTATTTCATCTTTTTGGGTAAGAAAATGATACTACTATATAATATGGCAAAAATAGCAAACATCATCGTGCAACATAATAAATTCGAGCTTACTCAATAATACTGTACAACTAGAAAGTCGAAGCATGTTTCAGAAGGATGAACTATCACTGAAACGGAACTAATTATATACATCTACCTGGGAGAACAATGACGGATTCTTCTTTAGCCAGCTTGCAGCAGAACTCTACATCATCCTTGATGCCTTCCAACAGGGGCAAGTTGAGTTTTACCTGAGATGCAAAATGTCATCATCTACTGCAGATTTGATTGTGCAGCTGATTCTTTAGTGCCAAAACTAAACTATAAACAACTTTTACTTCATACCATCACAAACATCGATCCTTCAGGTTTACTTGGGCAGGTTAAGCACGGTATTTCCTTGATTCGGTCATAGCATATATCTGCAGATTCTCTGAGTGTATCGACAATTCTTTGATAGAAATCGCTTGGAGTATTTTCAATTAATTGTGCTAACGCCCCCTGGCCAAAGAAAAAAATACCTAACACCATTCAGAGATAAGTTACTGGAGATGAGTTCTATGACATACAGTTTCATCCAGTATTTCTTCATTTCTCCAGTGAATGAAGTTAGATTATGCAACAGAAGAATTGGCATTTTCATTATGTACTGACTGAACACAGATTCATCAGAACTCCAAGAATCAGTTCAAACTTGTGGGACTTTTGACATCTATGGTTCAAAGAATACATGCAGCGGTGATAAACTACTAATGTAAAACACTACGGTGTTACAAATTTCTGCTACACACAACACATTTTTTCTGTCAGTGTCAAGCTTGTTAAATACCACTCTAAAGTCTCACCTATCTCATAAGAGCTTCAGTTCTGACTTACCCCACTCAACATATTTCTGTACTACAAAAGTCTACTTATCTCATAAGAGATTCAGCTCTCGATATGGGTTGATGATTCTTACATTAACTCGACCACAATATACTTGTCACAATTAATTCATGACCACAATAACATTATTATAGATATTTATTCTAAGAACTAGCTCTTGCGTAACACACTACTTGTGCTAATAATTTACATAATTAAATCAGTTGATCAAGTAAATGGAAGGGAAGGAAATCATGTGTCTTTAGGAATCGATCTGCACATAGCTTAGGTTATCGAGGGCTAGATATAGCCCAAGCTTATCATCATTGATACCTTGGACTTTGTTATTGACAAGCCTCACAGTTTAAATCTAATGATCAACTGAATGCTTATGATTGCTTGTTCAATGTTCATAACCCCTGACATTAACATTTCATTTGAATGGTAATAAGTTTGTAAAAGACCATTGGAAGAAATATGCATTATCAAAGTTGTTAACATTGTTAAAAAATGGACAAGGAGAACTCTGCAATGTATTTAATGGACGAAAGAAAATGTTTGGAGTACAGACTACAGATAGCGGAAGGGAAACCTGAGTAAATGTTGCGGGATCAGAGGAAATGTTCAGAAAGCCCTTGATGCTATCAACAATCTGCAGATGTGAAAAACATCATATATATAAATTTAATTCATTTGCATTTTGCATTCCAAGAAAAATGCAAATATCTACATGAAGGTGTCACTGTATGTAGCAGTTCTGCCAGTTCATGCATTTACTGGGAAATCTACCCTAAAAGTTTGTAAGTTTTATTGGCATCACTAGAAGTCCAATGTTCTTCAAATTTCAAGTACTACCCGTCGATTTTATTTGATCAAGTTAATAGCCTTATTTCTCCAACAAACGACAGTGAATAATTACAACATGTAAAATAAATAACTTTACCATACCGTGGTAAATCAATTAGATTATCACATGTTAGTCAAATGTTACCAAGAGCAATGGCACAAGTCCTAAGCCATGAAGGATACCTTTTACACACTATAAAATCCATAAAAAATTCAGTGAGTGGTCTTACATCTTTTTCCAGGCCATAAAACTAAAACTCCATTGACACATAATCAACGTATGATAGATTATCCTTTCCAGAAAAATAGAAAAGCCAAATTATATAAGATCTTTAACAAATTCATAGTGGTACTGGTACAGCAGTCAAATTACCGTATTCAGAATGGAATTTCAAGTGTGTTCCTATCACTTGGGTGGGTGTAGATGTGGTTCACCGAATATTTAAGGTGTGTCAATTAGTGGAGTGTGCCTAACACTTGGATAGGGTGTGGTAGTGTGGTGATTCCTAATATATAATGTGCTAATAGTTAGACCATTGAAAACTTGCTTTTGTCGAATAAATTCATAATCCGGAAAGAAAGACAAAAATCGCAGTGCAAAAAAAATACCCCCTGCTTGACAAGGATGCCATTTGGATCATTTGTAACTAGCCAACCAACTCGCCAACCAGGAACTATCCATCTCTTTGATATTGAACCAACTGTAACAACAGGGACAATTGTACCAAACACTCCCATTGGAACAAATGGATTACTCCCAAAAGTAAGATGGTCATACACTTCATCAGCAATTACCATTATCCCAAGCTTTCTTGCAGTCTCTGCCACCTACAAATATATCAAAAGAAACTACCATGATTATACAGTCATTCAGTTGGAACTCTTTAAACATATACAATGATAGCAATGTGATTGACACCTTTTTCAAGTGATC
The DNA here is from genome assembly GCA_036897095.1 of Plantago elongata. NCBI lineage: Eukaryota > Viridiplantae > Streptophyta > Magnoliopsida > Lamiales > Plantaginaceae > Plantago > Plantago elongata. Next base: position 8,899 of record JAYMSP010003754.1, read on the forward strand.
GTGTTTGTAAACATTTCCACAGGGATTTCCTGGATTGATAATAACCATCGCAACAGTATTTTCATCCGACAGAGCTTGAACTGCATCCAGATCTACTTCCCAATCCTTTTCTGGAAGCAGATCAAAATGTCGTGCTTCAAGATGAGAAAATGCGGCCCGAGCTTCATAATAAGGAAAACCTGGTCTTGGAAGCAATATATTAGCATTGGGCCGAGCCAGGACAGTCAATATTGCTTCTAACGCTTGTGTACATCCAATGGTAAGGAAGACGTCATCAGGAGATAAGTCGTAAGGAAGGTCTTTGGAAAGGTATTCTGCAACTGCCCTGCCCAAATATAAGGTATAAACAAAAAAACATTCAATCAATCGGCCAAATGAACTTGATAATCATATCTTACGAGATTGAACTATTGGAATTTGGAGTTTTGGATTGTTTCGTCCAAGTACTATTAATAAGTGCATCATTACCTATCTAAAGTAACTTAGGTTCACAAGTGCAACCCTTCATTTCATACAAACACAACCGGATGAATAACACTGTTTACAACTAGTTTCCAAGATGAACTACTATGTTCCTTTAAATAAACTACATCAGTAAAAAAACTCGTATTAGACGTTCTAACACCACCAATACCAACCGCACAAGTGACTTCCCCTAATTTGCACCAGTATAACACAAGCTCCTCACGGTATTATTATTACGAGAATAATATCCTCGTCTTGCATTATGAGCAAGTCCAGTAAATGAACAACTATTTACTAACAAAAAAGAAAGAAAAAACTATTCTATAATCAATTGTGTAAATTAGGATAAAGCTTAAGGTTTCTTCAACTGCAATTATTTGTAAAATAGAAATAAACAGAGTCGAACGCAATTAAAATGAATAGAATTGAATGAGTTTGCTGACGAAAGTGAACACAGCCTAAGTGCTTTCTCATGACAATTTCGCATTGTACCATATATCCAATCTGGAAATTACTGAACTGATCAAACTATTGAACAACAACGATTTGACATTTGAGAATATTGAACTTGAACCTAAAATTGGAATGAAAAGCGAGGAGTTACTTGCGAGCAGGAGGAATTCCAACTGTGGAGCCGTAGCCGTTATACTTGGCGGACTTGACGGCAGCACAGACAGCGTCCTCGGCCTGGACGGCGGTGCGGAAAGAGGGGAAAGCAGAGGGATCTCCGTGGCCGAGAGGAATGATCGGGGTGGAGGAGTCGCGATTGGGATCCAGATTCTCCATGAGCAAGTTGAGGACTCCCCTTATCGTGATCGCAGAGGCTTGGGTGAGGCTTTCGTTGGCCTTGAAACGCCATTCACACGAAGACGAACCGTTCTCCATTGTTGAATTGCAGAGGATTTGGGGGAGTTTTGGTCGTCGTCTTGCTTACTACAAGACGTGAACGGAGTAGTCCAAATTATCTGCTAACTATCAGTTATCACTGTTATTGGACAGTTTGGACTGTATAGATATTAAAGTATTCTGTTTTCGTTGGTACTTTGCTACAAGAGAATCTACACCATCTTCGAGTCTCCGTCATGTGTGGTTGCAAATGATTTTGTGCTTATATGGATGTTTTTTTTAATTCAACTAAATATTGATTGAAGTTAATTTTGAGTAAAATATATATATTAAAAGTAGTTTAAAATTTTAAAGGTACAAGTTTTTTGCCCTTGTTATACTACTAGATCGGCCATCTTTCTACTCAATCGAATATTTTAAAAAAAGAACTCAATTTCAATTGAAAGAGTCCACTTAATTATATACCAATCAGTTCCTTAGTATTTGATTTCGTTTCGTAATTCGTGAAGAGTTTGAAAAGTACCTTTATCGGGACACTGCATGGACCTGAAACTTCAAATCGCATGCTCGGTCGGACCATTTTTTATTTCTTTTCATATTAATATTAAACACGTTATAAAATTCGAACGCCAAAATATCAATTTAATTATAAAAAATTTCTAAAAAATAAAATCATATTGATTTATAATTCAAATTGATAATTGGTCATTATAAAATTTCATATGATAAGCACAAAACCACCAAACCAATCTTCTAAAAAACTAATTTGTAATTTATTTTTCTATTTTCAATTATTTTAGTAATTTCAAAATTTTTATTTTTCAAAAATAAATTATAATGATTAAATATAATTTCTCGAGTCAAAGGGCCGTTGACTATGATCCGCAAGTTGTCTCCAGGCGCAGGTATAAAATTGAACTACTACTACTTGTGCCATTCTGCCTATTGAAAAATGGCATCTGAGGAACATCATTGGTTTTATCCTAAAACCTAACAAAATCTTCTTATTTATATATAATTATGTGAGAATTAAAGTGTCTGGGCAGTATGGGCTTTTTTATCATGAGGCTTTCGCCCTACCCAACCATATGCAATAAATAAAAAATTTAATATATTTATTCCGTTAAATTTTAAAATATAAAAATTAAAAAAATAATTTTAAAATAAATATTATTTTATTTTTAAAAATATTTTAAAAGGTAAAATTAATTTTTTTATTAATATTTATATTTTTTAATTTAAATATTCATAATGCTAAAGGACGATCACCCTACCACCTTAGCAACACCCCATCGACCTTCCGCCTTATGGATATTTAAACCAGAAAAATATAAATATTAATTAAAAAATTCAAATTTACTTTCTAAAATATTTTTAAAATTAAAATAATATTTTTTAAGAAGTACAAATTTTTTACTTTAGTATTTTAAAATTTAACGAAATAAATGTATTAATTTTTTATTTGTTGCATGTTGTCAGGCGGGGCGAAAGCTTGCCTGATCGTAGAAAAGCTCAAGTTACATATTGATCTTCGTCAAGAGTTTTTGTCATAATTTGGTCGTGTGAAAATCCAACCGAAACTAATCAATTTAAGACTTTGTTCTCTTCAACTAAAAACTACTTAAGTTCAGTTTCATTCTGTTTAGTTTTTCGTTTTTTTTTTTAAACAACGGAAAAATTTATTACTAAAGAGTCAAGAACACAGGTGATGCTCTAAACAAACAATTACAAAAAAAAAATCACATAGTCTAAATTATAAATACAAGTTCTAAACCACGACTATAGAATTTAGACCAAAACGCATTACAACCAAAATTTTACATATCAAGACCAAAACGCATTACAACCAAAAATTTTACATATCAAAATCACGATTATAAATCAAGACATATATTTTGATCCATGAGAATTCTAACTACGTAAAATACCATAACAAAGTCATTAACAACCATTTCAAAAGGTTCATATTGGTATTGGTGTGATTTTAGTTTCAAAATCAAATTTGGTTCAAAGAGAATGTGAACTATATTAATTAAGTCTTAAAAGTATAAAATATAATTGGCGCGAAAAAAATTCAATATCGATTTTCAGGCACGTCAATTTTACCTACGTAGAATACCAAAACAAAGATATCAACAATCTTTTTGAATAAATTCAAAATATAGTGGCCTTTGGTGTGAATTTTGGTTCGGAAACAAGACTTAATACAAATAGATGTGAATAGATGTGCATATCATGTCTTAAAAGCATACCAAAAATTGGCGCAAAAGTTTGCTTGAAATACCAGAACAAGCATATCAACAAATTATTTGAAATAATTAAAACATATATTTTCCAATGATGTGCAATTCAAATCTCAATACTCAATTTTAAAGAAGTTTCTTTTAAATATTCTTCACCCAGAAAAGTAACATTTTAAGTAAAAAAAAACATAAAAAAATAAAAAGGTAATATTCATCGTGGATGGTATACATCAATTTTTCATAGTTTTGGGGCTAATTCTACACAAGATATGTCATGATTGATAGAAAATTAATCCCAAAAACATTGAAACAGGCACAGAGATTATTACATATGTCTTCATCATTTCATCAATGAATCAAGTAAAAAATTTACAATATAATACTCCATTTGTCTCGTTAATAACGAAACAATTTATTTTTGCACGATTTTTAAGAAAAACATGTAGTATGTGGTTAAGAATGAGTTTGAGATAAAAAAAAGTACATGTGGGTCCAATAATATGTGGTTAAAAATAAATTGCAATGTGGGAGTTATTTTCATAAATGGAAAATTGTTTTACTTTGGTTGGACGCCCAAAACGAAAAATTATTTCACTTCTAGCGGGACAGAGGGAGTATCAAATAAAAATATAAAATTTATATAATACTTGAGTGTGGCAAAGCATGTAAAAGTAATCTGACAATAACTTTCAATTGAAAAAAACAAAAATCATGAAAATTTTCAGAATGTCATTAGCCAACAATAACAATACTACAAATAGATCTAATAAAATGAACAAGAAAACAAGATGATCCAAACAAAAAAAAAAAAGATAGGGCACATGAGGCCAATCCCATTTAATTGATCAATAATAACCATGAAATCGAGATGATTAGTATAAAATGCCACCGGTGTAGCTAATGAATTGATGGTGGATCTTATCCAATTATGTAACTGCTCATGTCTTGGGATTCAACTTGGTGGAGAATATAGAAGGGGGTGTGCAGAATCAGCCTACGAATCTTTGAATAAAATAATGTATGACATAAGGTTTCCTTCCCAATTTCAAGATCTACAATTGTTTGACCATCTTTAGGTTCAATGAGAAAAGATTAAAAAAAAAGGAGACAAAGGAAGGGAATAAGGAAAAACAGACATAATATAACTAACATTATCAACGTAAAATTACAAGAGTATGTCATCGTACTATGCAGCCAACATTTATTACAAAATTACATGAAAACTAATATATTCCAGCTTTCACAAGTTCTACGTGAAAACTAACATTTCAATAGTATGTCATCGTTATGCAACCTTAATATATGTTTTTGTTTACATATAACATATACTGAAAAGCTCGGATCTATGCAACCAATATATATCCCATAAGTTATGAACAATAATGATCGAACTATGTAAGTCCAAGGGGTTACTTAAAAATACTCCTATACGGATCACAATGTCGTAGATTGGCTATGTTGGATTTTTCACTCGTTTATTGTATCTTTATAGTAGTGTTTGAGTGGGCAGTTTTGTTTCATAATCATTTGTTCTAGAATTTTCTAGTGTTGGATATCTTAAGTATTATAATTCAAAATATATAAGTGTTTACATAAACATTTCTAAAATGGTTTTACCAACAACACTTGGAAAATAATATAAGTTTCTCGACAATTGTTCTTTTCTTTCATAAATACATTGAAAATTTTAAAATACGAAAACTTAAAATAAACGAACTAATATAAAAAAATTCACGGGGGGGCTGTTTGAGAGTTAACTTCATCTCTCACCTTGTTAGCATAACCCTCCGGCCATTTTCTCCTACGTTTTTTACGACTCTTCCTTTCATTATTGGAAGGTTCCTTAGCCTGACCAGATGTAGCACCATCATTGGCTGGTTGCATCCCTGGAACAGATCCAGAAGTCCAACTAAACTGCGTTTGTCTACCTTGATTCTCCTGGCTAACAACATTGGACTCGGTTGGTTTACTTTGTTGCTCCTGGCTCACATCTGTCTTGAGATTCCTCTTCTCATTGTAGTGATACCTCTCTTCCTTATTTGACAAGATATTCCATGCATTTGACACCATCACGAATGCATTATTTGCACCAACAAACTTGTTCTTGTCAGGGTGAACTGCCAAAGCCTTCTGTCTGTATTGCTTTCTTAGTATATTATCTGTTGCCAGTGGATCGACACCAAGGATACCATACCAGTCAAATTCTCCATCTATTTTCTTCATAGATGCCAAGTGAATTTCAATCACCTCTGAGAGTTGGGAAAGGCCAGTGAGTTGGGGGAATAGGTTTTGTGCCTTTTCAACAAACCGCTTTGCTCCACGATAGTCCATCTCCTTGAATTTGGACTCTGCAACTTCCATGGCCCTAATAGCTCCATCCTTATTGCATTCCATACTTTTAATAAATCCAGAATCTTCCCTATATAGTTTCAACATTTAGAGTAATTAATATACAAAACTAGTGCAACAAACTAACTAATAAATCTGTTAAAGCTTCACGTTGCTGACATAAATACAAATTTAAAGCTCCTTGATGTCAATACCAGATTGGTTTTAAATAGGACGTGAAGTATTTAACATGGTCTTAAAACATAAATCAAATTGGTGCGTCAATAAATCAAGACATATATTTTGATCCATGAGAATTCTAACTACGTAAAACACCATAACAAAGTCATTAATAACCATTTCAAAAGATTTCATATTGGATTGGTGTGGTTTTAGTTTCAAAATCAAATTTGGTTCAAAGAAAATGTGAATTAGATTAACTAAGTCTTAAAAGTATAAAATGTAATCGGCGCGAAAAATAATTCAATATAGATTTCCAGGCATGTCAATTTTACCTACGTAGAACACCAAAACAAAGATATCAACAATCTTTTTGAATAAATTCAAAATATAGTGGCCTTTGGTGTGAATAAGATGTGCATATCATGTCTTAAAAGCGTACCATAAATTGGCATGAAAGTTTGGTTGAAATATCAGAACAAGCATATCAACAAATTATTTGAAATAATTAAAACATATATTGTCCAATGATGTACAATTCAAATCTAGTACTCAATTTTAAAAGAAGTTTCTTTTAAATTTTCTTCATCCAGAAACGTAATAATTGAAGTAGAAAAAATATAAAAAAATAGAAAGGTAATATTTGAAGTCGTGGATGTTGTACACCAATTTTCATCGTTTTGGCGCTAATTCTACACAAAAAGATATGATATGATTGATAAAAAATTAATCCCAAAAAAATTGAAACATATCTAGTACAAAGATTATTACATATGTCTTCCTCATTTCATCAATCAATCAAGTAAAAAATTGATAATATAATATCAAATAAAAATATAAAACTTATAACATACGTGGGTGGGCAAAGCATGTAAAAGTAATCTTACAATAACCAATTGAAAAAAAAATCATGAAAATTTTCAGATTGTCATTAGCCAACAATAACCATACTACAAATAGATCTAATAAAATGAACAAGAAAACAAGATGATCCAAACAAACAAAAAAAGATAGGGCTTATGAGGCCAATCCCATTTAATTGATCAATAATATCCATCAAATCGAGATGATTAGTATGAAATGCTACTGGTGTACCTAATGAATTGACGGTGGATCTTATCCAAAATGTAACTGCTCGTGTTTTGGGATTCAGCCTGGTGGAGAAGATATGAGGGGGTGTGCAGAATCAGCTGATCGATATGTATTTTTGAGGCCTTATTCATTGAGAACTTCCGTTGTGCTCTTAGACTCTTATAATAAATAAAAAAATTGGCCGTTCCAAAAAAAAAGAAAACAAAACAAAAGGAAGAAACGCTATGTTTCTTTTCAGATATAAAGAAGTGTTACAAGTAATATCTCAGACTATGTATATATGTGAAAGATATATGTAAGAATTCTAAATGTTTGAGTAAACAACATAAAGTAATCAGTTGTACATATGTTTGCTACATCATATTAAATAACATAAAATGTTGTTCAGTTTATTACTTTGTCGATTCAAATGCATTTTTTTAATACCTTCAAGTCATTGTATACAACCTCACACATCATGAAGTTAATATGTGTATGATAAGTTTTATAATCCCTTAATAGGGCAAAAGGGCAACAAATTACTTAACAATTTCATACATACCCAAAACATCATTGTATGAATGTGATATGCAATTCAGATTTCACTATAATGTAATTATCATTACTCATAAATTTCAAATGAATAGAAAATGAATTACCCAGAATGTAAAATGGGAAACTTAAATTTAAGATTATTGAGCATTAAAGTTTATTATCAAAATCCTAAAAAACATAAGATCTGGTCAACATAAAAAGAGATTTATGCAAAGTAACACTATAATTTATTGATAAAGAAAATTAATCACGTGACAACATTTTAGAACATAAAGTGAAAGTTAAAAAATTGAAAAGTTTATATATATTCAATTAAAAAAAAAGTAACAATCAAAGTACTCCCTTTGTAAGTTAAATTTATATAATAAATACGAAAAGACTCCATCGACACGGCCGTAAAACTAATTTAATGTTTTTTCTCGTTTTGCATCTTCTAATTTTCCTGCAAATTTAATAACCAACTTCCCCCAATTTATAACTATATTCCATCAATGCCTAATTTAGTCATTTCCACCTCAATCCATATTGAGACCACGTAAATTTTGTTTGAATGATGAATGGGTTATTTTTGGGCATAATATATAAGGTCATCATAGGTACAAGATGCAACTTAAGTTATCCGGTATTTATGTAAAATAAAATTACTTGTAAATGGTTGATGATATGACAGAGCAAAAATTCTACTCCAAAGTAAGTTTAGTTATTTATGACACTTATGAGCCTTTTGTGACACATCAATTCTAATAAAAGAAAACTTCTATGGCATTATCATTTACCCTTGTACATATATCAATTGGGGGTACCAATTCTCCATAAGGTTTGGATACAAGTTGAAAATGTTATCAAATTTATGTTTGTCAAATGTATATTTGAGTTCCCAAGTATTAGTGTAGATTGCATCAATTAACATAATATTATGGATTATACATAAGATAATGATCATATGAATCTTTGAATAAAATAATGTATGACATAAGGTTTCCCTTACAATTCCGAGACCAACGACTGGTTGACAAGCTTTAGGTCCAACGAGAAAAGATAAAAAAAGAGAGAATGGAAGGGAATAAGGAAAAATTGACATGATATAACTAACATTGTCAACGTAACTTACAAAAGCATGTCATCCTTATGCAACCAACATTTATTACAAAATAACATGAAAACTAATATATTCTAGCTTTCTTAGGTCCTACGTGAAAACTAATAATTACAATAATATGTCATTGTTATGAAATCACAATATATCTCTTTGTTTACGTATAAAATATATTAAAAAGCTCGGATCTATGTAACAACTTATATCTCATAAGTTATGAACAATAATGATCGAAATATGTAAGTCCAGGGGGTTACTTTAAAATACTACTATATGGATCACAATGTCGTAGATTAGTTATGTTAGATTTTTCTCTCGTTTATTGTATCTTTATATTGGTGTTTGAGTGGACAGTTTTATTTCATAATCATTTGGTCAAGAATTTTCAAATTGTTCGATATCTTAAGTCTTATAATTCAAAATAGGGCGAATTTCATATACACCCCTTATTTTTTGTGTCAATTACAGATCACTCTCTGTTGTTTGAAGTATTACAGATAAACCCAATTTCTTATCCGGCGTTGACTCCGGCGAGTATGTGGCATAATCTGCTGATGTGGCTTCTTATGTGGCGAGTATGTGGCATAATTTCAGCTTGGTGGATTAACAAAAAAAAGAAAAAAAAACTAAATACGAAAAAGGAAAAGAGAATCTTCAGTATATTACCCAAAATCAACCACTCCTTCTCCATACACCCCGCCAAAACCCTTTCATCTTTGTTCTTCTTCTCAACTGTAAACCATACAAGATCACATAAACTGCAAAATTGACATTGTTAGTCACGGTTGAAGTTTGAATCGTTGTCATAATCAACATTATCACCGTTCAATTTCGTGGGCGGATAGTAGGTTTCGTAGTTGTTCGAAGCAGCCATGTCGAAAGGTAAATCTCAAGCTTTTTCTTGTCAGTATTGTTTC
>JAYMSP010003755.1:0-18598 GCA_036897095.1 Plantago elongata
TACATAATTAAACCAATCATATCATTCCAACAACCTTAAATACCAATAATTAACCAATCTCATATTCGTACATATTTCATCAAATCCAAATACCAATCACATCATACTTACACCAATCATTTATCTCTTACACAACCTATATAACAAACCTATAATACCCTATCCAATTACAATTCTATACCAAACACAATTTCAACAATCCCACTAAAATGTCAGTCACTATTCAGGCATTCAAATCGGGGCATTTAAATCGCACGTCAATCAGCCCCACAGTCATTGTTCGTACCTGTTTGAAAAATATAGTTGTTAATTGTATCAATATAACTAATCTTTAAATTTAAAATTATTAAAAGCAAAATGAAAAAAACGACGATCGATTTTAAATCGGTCGCCATAATACGTCCCGCGATTGTGGGTGATCGATTCCGGAGCAACTGCACCTCATGACTGTAGTACGACCGTCCACTGTAGTGGAGGTCTTACGCTGGTAGTTATGGGGATGACACAATTTTGTCACACCTCTTTTAACGTAATTTGACAATATGTTTACTCTTATGGGCTCAAATTTTTTGTCATTTTACCTTTTCACCTTCAATTTCGTCGGCACTCAATGAAACGTGAAAATTCCCAAGCCCACTTGACTTTAGGCTCAATTTCATTAAGAACATCTCCAGCAACAACCCAAAATGAATTTGAGCCGCCGCTGGAATCTGGGTCAGACTCCAGCAGAGTCTGAGTCAGAGGCCCAGCGTTGCATTTGGGACGAGGCCCAGGCGTTGCAACGTCTTGTTTATTATTTTTATTTTTTTTGATTTTGGTTTCACTTTTTCGTTTCTGCTTCTTATGGCCTTATATGTCTTGCTTTTATTTTTGTTTCTTCTTCTTGCAGCATCAATTCACCTCCTTCTCCTTTTATTCCTCAATTCATTTATTCTTTATTTTATTATTATAAATATAATAATTATATTCTATATAAAATTAAGTCAAACATTACTTCTAAAATATTATAAACATATTATTTAAATTGAAAATCGTACTAATAATACATATCTCGAAAAAATACATACAATTATATAAAAAACATCCGAGATGTAACTAGATACATAAAACACATACTAATTTGCTTAAAATAGTCCAACCATACATGTGGACAATTGCAATGTCACGAGGAGTGTTTTGACGAAATCCAGTTACGTGCCAACCATTTATTTAAAATATACGCATCTAATTTGAGGTTGCAGGCAGAGCATATGCTGCTAATAAGCTTATTATGAACCCAAACAAAACAAAACTCTGACAACCAAACACAACTGAACAAACAACTCAACTACACACACACTTCTCCATCACATTCACTGATCTACACTAACACCCAATTCACAAATCAACCTCTTGAATCCATGTTGCCCTACACCACCGTCCAAGCGGCGGAATCCGCTATCGGCCGATCCCTCACGGCTGCGGAGACCCTCTGGCTCAACTACACTGCCACCAAGTCCGATTACTTTCTCTACTGTCACAACATCCTTTTCCTCTTCTTAATTTTCTCCATTTTCCCTCTTTATTACCTTTTCCTCGAGTGCTTTTTCAAGAATTCTGTTTCCCCTTTCAAAATCCAGCCTAAAGTTAATCTCTCCCTCTCCGATACTCTCCAATGCTACAAATCTGTCATGCGCTCTTTCTTCTTCGTTGTTGGTCCGCTTCAGCTCGTCTCTTACCCTTCCGTTAAGGTACTAAATTACATTATACTAGTATCAATCTTCTTATTTACATAATACATTTGTTGATTCAGTGATGGGTATTGATTAAATGTGCAATCTTTACATACTGTTTAATAAATTCCTAGCATTCTCATGAAAGATCAGGTTTTTAGTCTATCTTTACTTTGTGGGTTTTGTTTTTTTAATTAAAGGTTCCATCTTTGCATGCCATTCCATTAAAAAATTAAAATTATACTTCATAAGCTTTTCATGAAAGATGAGTTTTTTTAGTCTAGTTTTGCTCTGTGGGTTATAGTCTAGTTCAATATTTTGCGTTATGAATTCTATGTAATGATATTGGATCTTTTCTGATGAAATGTAGATGATAGGGATAAGAACAAGTTTGCCATTGCCTTCCTTGTTGGAGATAGTATTACAATTAGGGGTGTATTTCTTAGTGGAGGACTACACAAACTACTGGATCCACAGGTTCCTCCATTGCAAGTGGGGTTATGAAAAAATCCACATTGTGCATCATGAGTACACCGCTCCAATCGGTTATGCAGCACCTTATGCACATTGGGCCGAGATTTTGATCCTCGGGATTCCGTCTGCCCTCGGCCCCGCCATTGTCCCAGGTCATATGATTACCTTCTGGTTGTGGATAGCATTAAGGCAGGTCGAGGCTATTGAGACTCACAGTGGGTAATGCACTTTTCTGCATGCTTAATACTCTCATGCTTTGATTTGATTTGATTTAGTGATCATTTCTATAGCTTTATATGATTAAGCCTTGTTTTTATCTTCCCTTGCTTTTCCTGATTTGACCAATGATGGCTGCTTTTGTTTACACTCTTTTCACTGTTTACTTTTGGGATTTTCATTGATTCAGTGGAAAGTAAATGAATTAACTTCCCTACATGATGAAGGGAATTGAGAAGGATCTTTTATTTAGTTCATCTCCTATATACTTTCCCTCCTCTACAAATCTGTTTTAGGATAGTCTAGATGAGGAGGTGTTAGATGTTTTTATCTTTTCAAGTGTCTTTAGTGTGTGGGTATGAAGTATGAACTGCTAGCTTATGGACCTTTCGTATCTTTGTAACCGAAACATCAAATATCCTATGTTGCAGATATCACTTACTAATGTAAATCGTAGTGGAGCTTCATAAAATTATTGCTGTTAAATGTTGTGCCAAACAGTTGACATATCGTACATGTTAACGAAACCTTGTATAAGTCTCTGGTCTTTGACAATTGACTTAAATTATTTTAAGTTGTGAATCTGTTAGTTCAAGGAGTTTTAATTATTAACTGCAGTCCTCAGGAGTTGGATATATGCGTCTGTTATTCTCAAAGTGGGTGTCTGATTGTTCGTGGAGTCATATGCTTTTTGCTTGTCTGTATCAGACAACTAAGAGTCCATCAATTAATGAATTTGTGTAGCATACGTGTAGTCTTCCTTACATTTTGAGTATCTCTAAATGCTAACAATCCCATTAGATGGTTTACTGCATGGAAATCATTGCCTAATCTAAGGCTAGGAGCCAGTAAGAACTCAATATACAAGAACTATCTACTTTTAGTCTCCAAAACTGTGATGTCCATAACGGATGACCTACAATGTCCATGGAATTGTATATACTTGTTTCTGTATCACGTCCATGTATTTTGTTTCTTAAAACCTATTTATGGATACATCGGACTGAAGTTACCAGAGATTGTTATCTGCTTCCTTGGTGATCATAAGATATGAAGTGCCATTCTTAGATAATGAAAGGATTGGGGAGGAGCCGCTCGTATTAGTTCATATGAAATTTCGTTTTGTACTATCAGAAATTAATTACATGAATTTGGCAATAGATGAAGATGCATGTAATAAAGTCTCGTACCGTGCCGGCTGCTACTACCGAGATCTTCTGGAATTTTGATCGATCGGGGCGGAAACGGTTAGAATCTCGACGTGACTTGGTTCCAGCGATTTCTCGACCGTTTCGCTTCTCGATCAGAATATACAAAACAGCACAAGTCTCAGACTTTAAAAAACATGAATAACTTTTTTTAGAGATTTTGACTGTAGATCAGAAAATTAGTGAATATAATTGATGAAGAAGGTCAAAATAATGGCGTCAATCCTTGAAATTCTTGTTACTTTGTTTTTCTGATATGTGCTTCCACTTAAGTTGGTACTGTTGGAGGCTCAAGCACACATCCCTTTGTTTATGTGCTCTTGAAATTTTGAGATTGAATGAAAGTTTTCAGATTAGATTTAAGTACAGTAGCAAGGATACAGAAAGAAAAAAAGAAAATAAAAAGGTAGATGTGGAAGAAGATAACTGATTACTGATTTTTACTTTAAAATTTTACCCGTTGGTATTCTGTGCGACTTGGATTGGTTTCTTTCTTGATGTATTATTATATTTATTAGTCAAACCATTTATGCATAGTACATGGCAAAATAGTAGTCTCCTGGTTTTAAAACGTGGGACTTGTGGATTGAATTGGTACTTATGGTTCTAAGATATTGCCGTCGTGTTATCTTAATGATTACTTGTGGTTTTAATTACTCTGAGCAAGAACTTTATTTTAAAATTTTAAAGATATCTTGGTTTTCTAACTTCTTGAAATGTATCGAAACTATCTGCGGAAACATCTCGAGACGTCTCATTATTTTGAGAATCCGAGACGATCCCTGAAACCAAGATTCAATCCATGAAAAGATGCTTCCCAAATGGACTAGGACATAGGAGAAAGGATCCTGCCACTTCTTACAAATTTATTGTTTGTTTAATATTCCAAATTGAATGTTCGTGAGTTTACCTTGTCCTTGCTACACTCCGAAAACAATGTATGATTATTCTTTCTAAATCTAAATAATAGTGACATTTAAAGTTCAAGGTTTGTAATGTTATAATTCATTGCGTGGAGTATGTTTTGATATTGTGAGAACTGTATAACTTTCTTTTTTACTTGACCGTATGCACCTTGAAAAACTAGTTAAAATGTTTGGTGCTGTGGCCTATGACCTTGCTTTGCTATTTTGCGCAAGTAATATATGAGGTTTAAAATTTAAGCCAGCCTAAGCTTGTTACAGATCATTTCCTTGCCAATGTTATATTCTGGTTGATTTGACTGATGTTTACAAATTTGCTTGCTTTGAGTTAAGATTGATCTCTTGTATCTAGAGATATTTTAGTTCTCTACTTTCTAACTGATATATGCTTGTCAGTCAAGGTTTCAAATAGCATGGTTTGCATAACTTATGCTAGTCAACGGAACATTTATATGCAATTTTATTCTAAGTTGAGCATGCATGGTTTACAAAGAATCATGAAAAAGATGGTTCTTGAGTAATATTTGCCGAACAGCTCTTGATTGTTGTCTAATTTCCCTAATTAACAGATACGACTTTCCTTGGACTCTAACGAAGTACATTCCGTTCTATGGTGGTCCGGATTACCATGACTACCATCATTATGTTGGTGGGCAAAGCCAGAGCAATTTCGCCTCAGTGTTCACTTATTGTGATTATATATATGGCACCGACAAGGTTATACTTGGAACAAACTTTTTTGTTAGCATGAGTATTTCTAGGCTCCAAAATAGTTATGTTTAATGCAAGATTTTGTCATGTTGTTATTGCAGGGATACCGCTACCAAAAGAAAGTCCTGCAGCAGGTACCCTACTTATCTCTCATTTCAAAAACTTTTTTCAATAGCTTGTACTTAGATAAAGTATAGTGAACAAAGTGACAAAAAAGTATACTGGAGAATATATGATTAGGGCTTGCATAATTTGCTGAAAATGCTAGGAATTACAGAAGTATTAATCAGTTCTAGTCCATCTTTTTTAATCTACCTCTGCAGATTAATTTGATCATGGCCAATATTTCATAATCAGCTTTTCAACCCAACCGGCCAACCCAACCCCTGCCACCCTGAATATTTTGCCAATGCAGTTGGTCGATGTATTATGTACATCAGGTTTTATCCGTGATATTTTTAACTCTAGAATCTGGATAAATTTATACATTGTTTTGTTGGGTGAACAATGCCTTCTCATGGTTTTGTTTTCTCAATGTATATGAAATAAATGTAGGTTCATATCATTCAATGATTAAGAAAAGCCAAAAATTAAAATAGACGTATGAAGGACAATTTTTTTGGAATGTCACGCATACAGAACTTTTTTTCCTAGACTCAAGAACTTGGTTGCTCCCGTTGATTTTATGTTTACTTCCATTAGCCTTGTTTGATGTTTAATTGGTATTTGCTCAGTTGCGAGAGGGGGAGAAAAGCAAGGGTGTGCAGAATGGAACTTCTCATGAAGGTTATAAGCTTGACTAAGTCTCTGGTGTCAAGAGTGAAGAGACAAGGCCATATAATGTTTGATACACATTTATGGCATTTGTTTGATGTGTTTCTTAGCACTCCAAGTAGCTGAGGTTTCAGGGTTCTAGTCCACTACCCATGTATCTCATTAGTAAATGTAGGTAGAAAGCTTTTCTTGGAGACGTTGGGGTGTATCTGGGGAAACTTGGCGCTGTGCTATGGTTTGAGCTTGTATTGTATTGTTGGTTTTGAAACAAAATTTTCCAATCAATATGGCTTGTGGTTGATAGTGTTGAAATGTCTTAGTGTTCTAGGTAGGTTGTAGATGACTGCTCTGCATGAAGCATGATTTGCAAATAACTAGCTACTGTTAGCATCACAATTAATATGTGAATCTGCAAGTCTAAGGCCATGAAATTTGTTTGTGTTGTGTGCCATTAACATTTCCGTATTAGATATCCCTTCTTGGTTACGCCCCTATCTTTTTTAAAAGAAAAATTGCAATGAATGAGATTATGTTTAAGGACAGAACCGGCACCATATTGGGTATTTGTGTTCTGTATTTCAATAGATGGAGACTTAATTGTAGTTATGAAATTCATATTCCAACTTGGCTCGATTCATTTTCACCGCATTTCATATGTTCAAGTTTAAACCCCCACTAGTTCTTCAGTAATCTCTTGCAATCCTCAAGAAGTTCATGAAGTGGATGCTCTAGTGTGTTGGTTTACGTTAAATTGTAAGTATTACTAATCTAAGAATCAAGTTTTGCTACTGATAATGGTGCCCTAAGCTCTTAAGTAAAGTCTTTAATCTCTCTCTCGAAGCTAACAACTCAGCACAATTAAAGAACACACCCCTATAATTCCTTTGAGAGTTACACATACATTTTCCTTGTAATTTCGGAATGGTCCATTCTAATCTAGTTCACAAGTAAACTTACAAGTCCAACAAGCCCGTCTAGCTCAGTTGGTAGAGCGCAAGGCTCTTAACCTTGTGGTCGAGGGTTCGAGCCCCTCGGTGGGCGATTTCTTTTCTTTCTTTTTCCAATTTTTCTTCTTTATTTTCTAACTTGCAAATGCATTGCATTATCTTGGAGAAATTACATCATTCTAAGATAATGAAATAGGTAAGTAACTGTTTTTACTAAGGTACTAAACTACATCATTTTAATAGTATCAACTATTAAAATGTCTCATGAACAAGGAATTTTGCATAATGATGTGATCCTCTCGTTGAATGATGTACTCGACTTGAGAAACCCATTCGAAATAACTATGCCTCCTACCATTCATTCCAACCGAAAATTGTCTCTTTGTGATCTTGTATTAACTAGAAGACATGTAAAGATTTTGAAAATGTATGAACATTACAAGTAAAGAATTGTATGCAGACAAAATCTACACGCAAGCCAAATAACATCATGTATATATATGTGTGGGCATGGGCCCAAATAGATGTTTGAACCCCAAATTTCAACTCGACTTTAATACCCAATACATTAAAGGCCTTGCTCAGGTTACTAGAAAAGGCCCAACAAGGAGATATGGAATTCCAATAATGTGTTATTTCTGTTGTATAATCGACGGGTACAGTATGGGCATGTAGTTGTATAATTCAACAACTCTTGGAAACAAACATTTATTCATTCTCTTATTATTATCATCGATTATTACTGCCACACTCTACTCTACCCTCTATTATTACTGCATTATGTATGTACATATTTATCTTGCATGTACTTATAACTACTAACAATACACATTGTATTGTGTTGTGTGGTGGCTATCATCATTTTTCTTTTACTCATGAGATGAGAGGTTCTACCTATTACTATGCAAGTATGAATGGAAAATGAGTACATGCATATTTAGCTATAAAGTATATGCACCGATCCATGTAGCTCCTAAAAAATATTATACTCATTTAAAATTTCAGTTGGTACTGTGACTATGTTAATTATCTTTAACTGTAAACTCATTCAGTTCTATTCCATTCATTTAAGCTAAGCTTAGTTATTTTATACTGTAATTCAGTTCACTTTAGTTATAGTTCAGTTCTGAAAAGAACAGAGTCGAAGTAGAATTTAAAAAAAAATAAGGGTCTATATTTAAGATAATTGTCTTCTGAGAGACGATCTCTTATTTAATTTAGAGACGGACTTATGTTATAAAAAAATTGTTCATGTTACTAAAAAACCTAATATATATTTTTATCAATACTTACATTTTTATAAGTATATAAAGTCACTCTTTAAAAGTTATCTAAAACCATCAAACATAAATATATTCAATATATACATGTCATCACTTCAAGTGTATCATTTTATGTTTTCACAAAATTTTACTTTTTCATGTGCTATACTAATTATACATCAAGCTTAAAATTTTCAATTCTTCTTAACCTCGTGTCAATAATATATTTGCATTTTGATATGAGACAACATATAGTATTAAAATGTATACATAAAACATTAAAGATTATAATGTGTGACATATAGCATATTTTACGGACTAGATGTAGTTTTGATTGATGTAGAAAATAGTTGCCAATAATAATTGATACCCGCATGACGTAGTGATGTAATTGGACGAGAAAACACAAAAGAGAAGGGCATTTTCATAGAGGGCCATGAATTCTACTTTTGAAAAGGTGGCAGCAAGAATAGGTAGAAAGAATTATTTATCAAACCTTTCTTCTTATACACCATCTAGCCTTTATAGCTTTCTTTTTCAAAGCATCTTGTTTCAATTAATGCCAGGTTTGCATTTATTCAATTTAAAATTACTTTTAATTTAGTTAAATTTAATTTAATTAAGTTCAATTTAACTTACTTATAATTTATATCATATTATAGTTCAATATAATTAAATTCAATTCAGTTCAATAAATTTCAGCTAAAAAGAATACAATTTAAATATGTAAATCCCCGACATACACTTAACCTAGATCCCTCATTATTCTTTAGAAAAATAAAATTATCTCTAGCTAGGTTTCCTTTTAGGTCAAAAGGATGTGGAGTAGCATCTAAGTGATCAATGACATATAATCTTTTCTCTGCGGAAAAATGTATTCTACAATTTGGTACTTCGCATAATTGTGTATGATACTACAACAGTCACTTTTTAATTGTAAAGAAAAATAAAAAAACAGATCATTTTATATATTAGGCCTACAAATAAAACTTACTCGCTAAAATCATTATAAATAAGTTCATTCTATTTTTTTCTCTAATTCTTCCTTAATTTTCCATTGTACACTCATTCCTTCTTCCATATTCAACACGCTTTACCTCTCTTCTTTTTATTTTTCTGTCGATTTATACTCACTTCTTCCTCCAACAAGCTTTCTTCCTCATCTCTCTTTGATATTTTCACCCCTTTCTTTTTATTTTCGACATAGATTTTAAAAAAACTTGTTCTGATTCAATTTTTCAATGTGAAAGAAGAGGAAAGGCCTGGGCAACGCGGTGTTATTCGAGATTAGAGCTTTTTTAAATAAATTTTATATAGATAATTACTGTAGAATATAACTTGCGGGTAAATTTTGGTTAATTTCATGCCCATA
Organism: Plantago elongata; assembly: GCA_036897095.1. NCBI lineage: Eukaryota > Viridiplantae > Streptophyta > Magnoliopsida > Lamiales > Plantaginaceae > Plantago > Plantago elongata. Next base: position 9,600 of record JAYMSP010003755.1, read on the forward strand.
TTTGTTGTTTTTATGTTTTTTAATTTTAAAAAGTTAATTTTATTATATAAAAAGTCAGTTTCACAAATATTTAAATATATTTGTATTAGTTTCAGAAATATTAACTTCATAAATCATTAGTTTCATGGGCATTAATATTAGTTTCACTAGTTTCAAAGCAATACATGCTAGTTTCAAGAGCATAAACGTTGGTTTCCCTAGTTTCATACCAAGTCAAACTAGTTTCAGGAATATAAAAGTTAATTTTACAAACATAACAGTTAGTTTCAAACATGTTCGTACTAGTTTCAGGGATTTTGATTCAACTAATTTCATGATTTTTATGATTTTGGAACTAGCTTTTGTGAACATATGAAATCAGGATTTGTGAACATGGAACCAGTTTTTGTGGTTTTGAAACTAATATAATAAATCTTGAAACTAGTATAAAGACACTTAAAACTAACTTCAATTTATATGAAACTAGCTTTTTGTGTCCATCAAATTAAGTTGAGCTTATTTTTTAGGCCCACAACTAATTAGAATGGAGTGAGAGGTAGTTTTCTTCAATTATAATAGATTTACGGTTAAAAAATTATAATGAAATTATATATAATTCTCTCTTAATTATATTAGCATGTTGTCACGAGGGTAGCTAAGAAGTTGAAGTATCGTATAGCAACAAGGTGGTGAAGAATCGAGTTGTTGAAGGTGTGAAAGTGGTAACTTTTTTCCGAAAGATCGAAGCCTATGGTTGATATACGAATGATATTGGTGTTAGTTGACAATATATATGATCATATAAACAAAAGGAACATTGTATTCTACTTTATAGGTTTCCTTATGAATCTCCACACAATTCGAAGGACAAGGACCTTCACAATCTACAAATGATGAAGTATGTTGGAGACTATAACCGATAAATTAAAAGCGCAAGGCCGCAAGTACTAGCAATCGGGAATGGTCTGATATACAAATACGATAAAATTTATTATCCGAACACTAAATTAAGTGTAAATAAAAACTAGAGAATATGAATAAGTTGAAGTGAGAAGAGTCGCTATCTAATTTGTATGATATTTTTTATAAAAGATATTTAACGTAAAAACAGCCAATGATCTTGTTTCATATATTTAACATAAAAATAAGTGGAAAAAAAGACAAGATTAATAAAGTATGAGTAGTAAAAGAGAAAGAAAAAAGAAAAATAGGCAATTAAGGGATTAATCCAAATGAAAATGGTGATCGAGATGCTAGTAGATGAACTACAAGTCTACCTTAATGATGTTTGTTTTCCTAATATAATGAAAGAAATGGTTTGTATTTTGGACTACGTAACACGCTTTTATTAGTCAGTGTTCCTTCCTAGTGAAAGTGAAACAGACGACCCATGGTCATGGATATTCAATGATGTTGGTTAACACACCACACCTTAACACATAAATATCATGTCACTAACTATGTAAGCATGCAATTTGCCTGTTTTCATTCATGGATTACAATTATAATACCGTAAATAAACAAGCTTGCTTCTTCACTATTCAACTTAATTCAAATTAAACATAAGACATCTCATATTATATTACAAACATAACATCTTTATAAATTTATTATTGTATATTTAAAATACCGATATTATATTAGGCGCATAACTAAATTTGTAAATGTTTACTTCTAAACGTATAGATGTTTTCTGGCATAGGACTAACAGATCTGTTAAGTCACAATTTACGATTCTCTTTTTGCTTGTCATACAAATAAAGATTGTATCAAACCACTAATCTGTTTACATAAAATTAAATTAATATATATTTATCTGTTAAAAGTGTTTTAAAGTTGAGTTTGTTAAATTCTGATACCAAACCACCCGATAATGTTTCAAGCACAACATGATGGCCTTCTTTTGCAAAAATAGTTGATAAGATATCCTAGCTGATAGATAATATGTTAGTTGATTTTTATAAAGGTGTTTAATAAATAAATTAATTATTAAGTCAGTTGATTTTTTAAATATAATACAAAATACAAATCAGGTTGAATATTTCATTTAATAAGGTGTCTGAACAAATTGATCTGATCAGTTAACTTAAGCTACTATATATCTAGGTATACAATCACAAATTCACAATGGAAACTTATTTTGTAACTCAAACTTATCAAGTTTATTAGTTAGTTTTTCGTGCAAAAAGTCACTTTGATGTGGCACTTCAAGTGGAAGGATTTTTTGGGATGTAAGTAAACAATAAAAAGTCCGATGAAATGTTTCTTTGAACTTTGATATATTAAAGTGAATACGTAATTTTTTATGAAAAATTAAAATAATAATAAAAATGTGAAAAATACATATTTTAATGATAAAATATTTAATTTGTACGCAATATTAATTTTTATTTATTGGGTGTATGTATTTTCATATATTTAGTACTTAATACACTTCCTACACCATGGATCAAATGTCTTACTTTGACTTTCTGAGTCACATATCTCAACTTTGAATGTAATTTAATTTTAAACGATACTTACAACATGTTTAATTTAATTATGTAATGAGACCTTACTTCTAAAATTTTAATTATATAATTTAATTTAATATTTTACATTTATGTCCATCAACGAGCAACTAAATATTAATGTAATGAACCTAAATACAACATGTTTTAGTTGCTGAAACTAACATTAATAAATATGAAATTAACTATGAGTCCCTGAAATTAACATTAATGAATATGAAACTAACTGCGAGCATGAAAATTTTAAGCATTCATAATCCATCAAAAAGTCCAACAAGGCATGTCTTTTTAATCATTAAATATATTAATTTTTATTTAGTTCATATCCATTCAATTCAATTCAAGTTTACTTAGATAATTTTCAGTTTAAATCAGTTCAATTTAACTTTTTCTAGGGTTTGAATCACCTTTACCATTATTTTTTTTTCTATCTTTGTTAAGAGGAAGAGAACATAGTCTCATCGGACTAGTTCCGAGGAGAAATAACATCCAGTACCTAAAATGAGAAAAATGAATACTCCCTCAGTTCCAACATCATCTTTCCGTATTCCATTTTGGTTCGTCACAACTTCATCTCCTCACACCTTAAATGGAAAATATATTTTAATTTATACATTATCTCTCATACTTACCATTATTTGTCATAATTTATTCATTCTATTTTATTTCTGTATCTCCTACTTTATCACTATTTTTTTACTTTATTTACTTTTCTTTTAAATTTGTACTTGATTTTGCGGGAATATGAACTCAGAACGGAGGAAGTAATTATTATTATCTAAATAAAAGGAAACAAAGATGAAAGAAGTGGTATGGTTTTGTTTATTAAGAATAAAAATGTAGGAAGGTTCCATTTGGTTTACGAGCAGGAGTCCAAGTCGAAAGTGTAGTGGTAGAATTAGCAAAGTGTGTGTTTTGGTTAGAGAAAAAACAAACATGAGAATTCACAACACAACAGAAGAAGAAGAAGAAGAAGTAGTGACTAGTGACAAGTGACTGGTGAGTGAGTGGAGCAACACACCTCTCTTTCTCTGATGAGAGATAGGCGCGTGTTGTGTTCGCAAATATCAAACAGAGTCTACTGTACTGTCCGTTTTGTTTTCTTACTTACCCCTAACTCTCTGTCACCACTACACTACACAACACTCCAAACTCAACTACTCTCTCTCTCTCTCTCTCTACCCTCTCTCCAAATTCCACCACCAAAACCACCCAAGATTCTCCGCCCTCCACCACCACCACCACCATGGTTGACTGATAACAACTCATACAAATCAAATCACTTCCTATCTTTTCATTAATTACTCAATCATCAATTAATTAATTCAACACTACCAACATTATTACTTACTTACTTACTTACTTACTATCATTCATCACTCACTCACCTTCTCTTTTTTTATTTTTCGATTTCTTACTGGTACTACTAAATAATGTCGTCGTCGGCACCACCCCCGAACAACGACTCCTCCCCGGCGACAGACGAAGCAGCAGCCAAAGCAGTGCACAAGAGGTACGAAGGTCTAGTCATGGTCCGTACGAAAGCAATCAGGGGTAAAGGCGCCTGGTACTGGACTCACCTCGAGCCAATTCTCGTCCACAATTCCGACACAGGTCTCCCCAAGGCCGTTAAGCTCCGTTGCTCACTCTGCGACGCCGTTTTCTCCGCCTCAAACCCTTCCCGTACGGCATCGGAGCATCTGAAACGAGGGACTTGCCCCAATTTCTCGTCCTTACCTCCCAAATCGGAGCAATCCCCTTCCAATTTCGCTTCCTCTCATGCCCTAACCGCCACCATTTCGCCGCAGAACCACCGGAAGAGGAGTAACTCCGGTGGTGGACGTGCCTCGGTTGCGTCGCCGACGACTCCTCAGCCGCTTGCAATTGTTCATCCGTATAACTCGCCGGCTGTTACGATTGCCAGTACGAGTATTGTGACTAGTAGTAATGTTTCTGTTGCTACGACTCCGGTGGGTTTATATAGTCATGTACATAGTCATAACAATCAGCAGCAGCAGCAGCAGCATAATCAGAATCAGAATCAGCTGGTTTTGTCAGGTGGGAAGGAGGATTTGGGTGCTCTTGCAATGTTTGAAGACAGTGTCAAGAGGTTGAAGAGCCCGAAAGCGTCTCCCTCACCGACATTGATGATGAGTAAGGTCCAAATGGATGCTGCTCTTGATTGTCTGGCTGAGTGGGCGTATGAGTGTTGCGGCTCTGTGTCGATTTCGAGCTTGGAGCATCCGAAATTCAAGCATTTTCTTAGCCAGGTTGGATTGCCGGTGGTTAACCGGAGGGATTTTGCGGGTTCTAGGCTGGATGTCAAGTATGAGGAGGCGAAGGCGGAGTCCGAGTCTAAGATTCGGGAGGCTATGTTCTTTCAGATTGCTTCTGATGGATGGAAGGTTAAGGAGTCTGGTGGTGAAGATAGTTTTGTGCATTTGGCTGTGAATTTGCCGAATGGGACTTGTGTTTTTAGGAAGGCTGTGTTTACTAGTGGTTATGTGCCGTCCAAGTATGCTGAGGATGTTTTGTGGGATACGATTACGGAGATTTGTGGGAATACGGTGCATCAATGTGTAGGGGTGGTTTCTGATAGGTTTAAGGGGTCTGCATTGAGGAATTTGGAGAGCCAGCATCACTGGATGGTTAATCTTAGCTGTCAGTATCGGGGTTTCGTTAGTCTTGTTAAGGATTTCAGCAAGGAGGTTCCATTGTTCAGCAATGTGGCTGAAAACTGCTTCAAATTGGCGAATTTTGTCAACAATAAGTCACAGATTCGGCATAGTTTTCACAAATACCAGCTGCAGGAGTACGGGCATGCCAATTTGTTGCGAGTTCCGTTTTTGCATGGTTCTGATTTTGGACCGGTGTACGCATTGGTGGAGGACATTCTTAGCTCCGCGAGAGCACTTCAGTTGGTGTTGTTAGATGAATCGTACAAAGTGGTTGCGATGGAGGAACCAATTGCCAGAGAGATTGAGGAGATGATGAGGAATCCACATTTTTGGAATGAGCTTGAGGCAGTGCATTCTCTTATTAAGGTGATCAAGACCATGTCTCAAGAGATTGAGACTGAGAAACCACGAGTGGGACAATGCCTCCCATTGTGGGAAGAGCTTCGAGTTAAGGTCAGAGACTGGTGTTCCAAGTTCCGCATTGTCGAAGGGAATGTAGAGAAGGTGATCGAGAAACGCTTTAAGAAAAACTACCATCCTGCCTGGGCTGCAGCTTTTATTCTCGACCCACTTTATCTTATTAGGGATGCTAGTGGGAAGTACTTGCCCCCTTTCAAGTGCCTGACACCGGAACAAGAAAAGGATGTTGACAAACTCATAACTCGGCTTGTATCAAGGGAAGAGGCTCACATTGCACTAATGGAGCTCATGAAGTGGAGAACGGAAGGCTTGGAGGCTGTTTATGCACAAGCGGTTCAATTGAAGCAAAGGGATCCTAGTACGGGAAAAATGAAGATTTCCAATCCTTCAGGGAGCAGGCTAGTGTGGGAAACATACTTAACCGAGTTTAAGTTATTGGGAAAAGTGGCTGTTAGGTTGATCTTCCTTCAGGCAACTTCGTGTGGGTTCAAGTGTAATTTGTCTTTGTTAAAAGGGATTGGTGCGCAGTCACATTCCAGGGTGGCGATGGAAAGGGTTCAGAAGATGATATTTATATCTGCCAATTCGAAGATCGAGAAGCGGGAAGTTTCTGGTGATGATGAGAAGGATGCCGAGCTTTTCACCCTGGAAAATGGTGAGGATGATGTGCTCAATGAGGTTTTTGTTGATACATCCACTGTGTAAGATTTCCTTTATATCCCCTCTCAATTTGTTAGGTTATTCTTTGCAAAATTTTGTTGCACGATATGTTATTGATTCCGTTGGTCTTGGAAGAATATTGAGCACTTACAACTTGCAGCTAACTATATCTATAGAATCAATGATGCTCTCTAGTATGCTGAAGGAGACTGTAAATGATATTATACTATTATTTACTATAATAGATTTCTTGATTTGAAATATATTCTCAGAATATCTGTTTGTTTACTTTTACATAATCAAGTGGTATTACCAGTCAAATAATTAAAATGAAATGAAGTTGTCTTACTAATTTATGGCATGACTATCTTCATCCGAGCAATTCATGTTTACTCTTAATTTTGTCTTCATGGTATGCCTTTTTTGTCAACATTAATGTAATATATTCCCCGTGGCTATTCAACTTGATCTTGAACTTTCCAGCTGCATCATACGTAAACCTTTAGTTTAGAAATTGAAGTGCTATTGTGCGAAAGTTGTGAATGCTGAATAATATGACTACCAGCTACGACAATGATGCTTGGCTGTGGACAAGGCTGTTTAAATCTGTTGAGATAATTCTCAGCTCTTGATAATTTAATTCAGATTTAGTTTCTCCCATTTTGGTGATGTATGAAAATATGTCCTTGGATCCTTTGTTCATACAACGAGAATGTTGTGGAAAAGACCTATGACACCATGTTCAGTATCATCATGATAGAACAACGGACCAGTACTTGAGCCATAATCTCCTAGTACCCCTTTCACTTTTGCTATGATTAAATTGTGCATGTATGTAAGCTGTAGCAACCTTAGTGATTAAGTACGTCTGAGATGCCGTCACTATCTTGGTGGTGCTCCAAATAACGTTAATATGAGACTGAACGTATAAAGCCAAAGCCAATTAAGTAGCAAATTAGATTTCCCAAGAGCAACTTATTACTAATCTGAGATGCAACTAAGTACCATTTACATTGCAATGTGTAATACTCCACGGTAACTTTGCAAAATATGAAAATGTAGTCTTGATCTGACTCATCCTAATTATGTGAAAGACTTGGTTGCATTGTGTTATCTTCATGCTGATTCTTGTATATATTTATATTAAAACTGAAATGTGATGGCATTTTGAATGTTCATTTGGCAGAAGCATGTGATAGGGAGATTATTCGGTTGGCAAGACCACCCTGATCAGATTCAGAAGGCTATTTGATCCAATTTTGCAGTCAGATGTCCAAAACAAAGTAAGTTTGATTAGAATCTAGGCAGAACAAAAAACCAGGTTGTTTTCTTTGTCCTGGGAAGACAGAAGTTTGAACCGCTGCTAGTTACTTGATACCCGGATTATGTGTTTCTAAGAGAAGGGAGACCCACCACAAAGAGAAAGGAATTCTATACCCAAGATTTTTTGTTGGTTGTTAAGATTGGATGCTTAACAGAAATGAAATTTGGGGTTACTTGTGATTTAAACATTGGAAAGAATGGAAGCCGATTTTCTCTGATGAAGGATGATTACAGGAAAAAGTGGAGAGGAGAGGACCCAAAGTTGAAAGAAGGTTATTATTCATTGAAAGCAAGAGATGCATGATTGTGATTTGATAACTGTGAAAAAAGAAAGAACCAAACTAGTTTTGCTCTAGAGTTCTCATAATTAGGTTAGAATTTGGTAGCTACCTAGGAGTATTATTCTTATTCAACATGTTTATAGTGATATGCTGCTGCAAGTGTTGTAAAGCTCGTTTGCTAATAATCTGTATCTCTTCCCTCATCTTGTGGCTTTATAACTAGTGATTGTACTGTACTGAGTGCTATTTCCAGTAGAGACATGATGATTTATACAGCAAGGAAGGACTCTACTCAACTTAAACATATCAATTTATAGAGGCTCTTGTTAGAATTGACTTTACATAAGATTTAGTTTAAATGTCCAATGACAATGAAGTACGACTTAATTGACATACATTTCTTCTACAGTTAATAGGTCTGGCGCTTGAGTCACATTTCGTTTAAGTTGGGATCCTGGCTCGGTTATTAATTTACAAATTCAATGTTCATTTGTTGATATTATTTATACATGGAGGAGAGAGAGAGATGTGACCATCTGGACTGGTGGAAGGATTACTATATATAGCAATAGGTAAAAGGCAAAGTGTATAATAATAATAATATCAATAATAATAATAATAATAATAATATTTTTTTATTAATTTCCACCATAATATAAGTTCGACAATGGTATTGAAAAATAATATTAAAAAAAAGCCCTCTAAAGAAGTTTATTGATGATATACAACATTTCATCAAAGTAATCTCGGTCAACATTGCACATAACTTCAAACTCGGCCCTGCATTCTCTACATTTTAAATGCTTGAAGTGATTGACCTTCTTGAGTTTGTGCTTCGAGTATAGTGACGTACGCTAAGATTTCATCCATGGAAAATATTTATTAAGTTTGAACAACTTATTGTACAACCTCATACGAAAACCTTCAATATATGTCAACCGCCTTTACACCTGCGATGATTAGAAAGATCAACTATCGCTTGTTGATGCAAATTGGTGTTCAAATCGACCAGTCTTAGTAATATTGATATGTATGTTGCATCGGGTGTCTAAAAGTGATAATGTCAGATAGCAATTTCATTGTCGTGTTCTGATTTTTGTGCTCAAAATAATCTGTCTCGGAAAAATAAATAAAAACAAAGCATAAAT
>JAYMSP010003756.1:0-18591 GCA_036897095.1 Plantago elongata
TATATATATAAATAAATATGGTACGGCTAATGATGACGGATATATTTTTCAAGGTTAGGATCCAACCAACCTGTTAAGGTCTCGACGAGTTTATATAAGGTAAACTTCATATCGGGTCATGCACTTGTACGATCGTACCAGACCCGTTAAGTAGTAACTGATACTATTTTAAATAAATGTACCACTCAAACCAAAAAAAAAATTGTATAAAGCAATTTACATGGCACAAGCATAAGAGAAGTAGTCAAAATACAAAATAACATCCATATTTAAGGCCATATTTACCACTAGTTTTTTAGTTAGCTTTTCAGCTCCATGAGCTTTTTTTGATGAAAAGCTCGTTATGTGAACGCACAGCTTTTTAAACAAACTAGCTGAAAAGCTAGCTGGTTTGACAAGCTATTCAAGTTAGCATGACCAACTACCAGCTACCTTTTCAACTAGTTTTGTTAAACAGAGCTTAAGTCATAGTTATTATAATAATAAGTTTTAGTATACATCTCCAACAAAATTAAATTAAATCGATGTTGATCTCCAATGTTCACACCCACTAAAATCAACTTATCTCTTCCACATCAACATTTCATTCACCTTACAATCTCAACAACCATTATACTTCAATGTTCACACTCTATTCAACTTTTCTTTTTTCATTTCTTTTAAATTTTATCTTTTCATTTCTTATTATCTTACATTTCATTTAAAATAAAAGGAAAAATAAAACTTAAATCGGTTCTAAATCTTAGAACTGATGTGAACTCTCACACCAAGTGAAACTTCAGTGGAGCTAATTAGAATGTTTCAGTCCAATGCCTTGGAGTCAACTGGAGTTAGTCCGAGCTAATCAAAATTTACAAGGATGCAACTCATACAACTCTATAACATTTAAAGTTGTTTTTGTTTGTATTCTATATCGGGAGTTTGATTTAATGGGTACTACTTTATACTTCTTAGTATAATTAAAAACTTTAGTTAGAAAATAATATTTTCAATAGGATATTAAATATCACATAATATGTATATAAATGATATACAATTCATATAATAGATTCAAACACGTAAAAAATTTCTACACATATTTACTAAGTTAGGACAATTAACAAGATTCGAAAAACTGCTGAGGTCATGTCTATCTATATCATATTACATAGGGAATTTCGTCATTTTATTGTTAAAGAGGTCGGATTCTATACAACCTGAATTCATTCGAAATAATAAAAGTCCAGGCCCGGGTTAGAGATATATACTCGAACCAGTTACGTACCTTCGTAAAACAAGACCCGACCAACATTTTATAGATAAGTTAGTAAAACATACGTTTTTCAGAGAGGGGGTGCAAGACTGCAGGGTGGGCGCAAGAAAATTACCATAACATATAAAATTATATATGCAAAATAAATACTCCGTCCAGAACAGATTTAACTTTATGTGGCACAAACACAAATTGTAAGATAATGAATAAAATGTAATAAATAATACTACCTCCGTCCAAAGTTGAACTTTTCGTGTCCCCGGGTACAAGTTTCAAGAAAAAACTTAATAAAGTAGGAGAGAAGGTGATAAGATTTTTGTGGTTATTTTGATTTACATGAATCTTCATATCGATGCGCACTTAACTGTTTGAAATGGAATTAAAGTTTTCGATTTCAAAAGTAGAAGATATAGTGATAAAGTAGGGGGGAAGGTAAATAAAGTAGGAATGGAATTTTTCATTTAAGGGATGGGAACATGGAGTTGTGACGGACCAAAATAACCAAAATGAAATGCGGGAAGATGAAGTTGGGACGGAAGGAGTAATAAAGTATGAAATAGATTGAATAAACTACTAGATATCGTGAAATGTATGATAGATATAAGTAAAGAAGGAAGTAGATTTTTCATTTAATTTATGTGAAGTTGATTGGGATGTTTCAAAATTGAATACGGATGTTGAATTCGGGACAAAGAGAGTAATTCTTATGTGTTTTGTAGGGAGCCAACATACTATTTCGAAGTTGTTGGGAACCAACTATATAAAGTGTGTTATAATACTTTTTTATATTTGGTTTGAGTTTGAGGGACACAATTTATTTATTTTTAAAAATAGTATGTATCAGTTGTTATTTAACGGGTGGAGTATATGTTATATCTACCTGCGAGGTCCTGAACGGGTCCAACTTGGATCATATTACTTACAAAGCAAATTCGACATAATAAGCCGTACTTTACACTATTTATAGTTACTATAAACTAGAGTAGCATTGGATGTTAGATAATGATTGATGTTATTTGTAAATTTTATTTTTTCGATTAATTAATTTATTTTATTTATTATTAAAAATAATTATACCATTACATCGTCACAGTTTAGTATTTAAGTATATATGTCAACTTCCCTTCATATTATTTAAATATATCAAATGGCAGTAATTATATTCTTTGCCGAACATTCTATTTCGATAGTTTGATTAATGTTTGTTTTGTGTTATATGCGTCATGACTTCAAATAACATCCAACTTACAATAATGTACTACTAGTAATTCGTACTCCATGCATGTCATTATCCAGAATTTCGTTCCCACCTAATCAATCTTTTGAAGGACATTCATTCTGAATTAATGGGGATATTATATTAAAAGATTAATTATTCGTACTAATAGTCACCAGCATTAATAATCATTATGATTGATGACAAATGCAACAATGTACGTGACCGTATAGTATAGTATATATTCCTGAGAAAATATCATATACCACCTTGTCAAACGTCACCTTTTTAGATTAGTCTCTAGTAATGTACAATTAAATCTACACTTAAATAACTATCAACAATTATATATACATCTAAATGATCAAAGAAAAATTAGGGCAAACACATACTTCACAAGTTTTATGCAATTTGCAAATTTAATTCTGAATTAAAATAAATTAATATTATTTCACATTTAAAATTAAATTGCATAAATCATAATATTCAACAAACTAATAAATAAAATATTTAAAATAAAAGAAAATTGTTAGAAGTTCAAAAAAAATAAAAATTAAAGGAAAAAAATTGTGAAGTGGCCACAACGTTGTAAACAGCTCCAATCCGCCCCGTCTATTTGCACAACTTTGGTGGTCAGAGTTGTTTCGATGTGGACCTGCTCCACTAGAATTGTTTTAGCTTCGACTAGAATTATAATTTATAGCTCCAACCGGAGATGCTCCTGATGAAGATGTTGAAATAACTTCTCCACTGGAGCTGTTAAAACAACTCTTACTAGAGTTATACAGCTCCATCAAAGTTGTTTACAAAGCTCCGGCCATCTCCGATGTAGCTTTATTGTCCTTCTCACAATTTTTTTAAAATTTCAATCAAACTTTCAATTTGATCTCGGTTCTTTTTTATGATTTTGCAATCAAGTCCAAAAACTGCTTATATTACGAAAATTTAATTATATTGTGAAAATTATTAAAGTCTCCTATAATTTTTTTTAAATCATGATATTAACTAATAAATAAGGGACTCAACAAGAAAAATAAAAAATAAAGAATTTAAGTTGAATTAGGAAGGAATAGAATATACATTTTTAAATTGACAAAATAAGGTCATATTTAACATCATTAATCAAAAAAAAATTATTTATTATTATTAAACTAGTAGAAGCTAAAGTGTAATTAAAGCTTCTTATAAAGGTATTAAATGAAATTATAATCCCACACTGGCTTCTTATTGATCAGTACAAATTGTACGACGGTATATGTGCACAGATAATCAAAATACACACACACACATACACAATTATTTTATTATTTTGCATACCAACTTTTGATTCCATGGTTGCAGATTGCGAAGTCTATATTAAATCTAAAGAAGGTGTATTTTTTTTTTAAAAAAAAATCATTATATTATTAATAAAATGATTATATTATTAATGAAATAATCATTTAAAAATATAAAATATCTTAAAGTCTCATACAAAACGATATTTATCTAAAGGAAATGAAACACTCAAAATGAAAACATAAAAAGAATTCTAGAAAATGAAGGGATTATAATGGATTAGGGATTAGGAGCTCGTAACTATTTTGTAAAGTTGAAGGAAGTGATATGCAAAATAATGAGAGCATAAATGTTTGGATAGTTAGATATAAGCACCTAATTTGTGCTTTCGTACACCCTGGCCGTGGCTTGAGCATCATTACAGATCTGTCATGTTTTTAGATATATGTAATGAAGTTGTCGAGTTGGTGAGGGAAAAAATCAAAAGTCAAACAATTAACAAACAACATAAATGTAACAAAATGGCAAATCACACCAAATTTAAGATTCCAAATTTAAGATTCCAAGGGGTTAATAGTATTATAGTATAACAAAATCAGGAGCATCAAATGGACTCTTGTAACCAAAGTGACATTAAAAATATAATCACTTCAATACACCGAATTCTACTACAATCGAAATCCACCCTTTCCTTAAAAATGCGTAATTAGTTTTAGACTTTTACCTTTCATGAAGCAAAGGTGAAGATCAAGTATTCAAGTAGAACCATTTTGTTGAGATAAGAGTGGAGAATAGTCTAATCAAATGATATGGTGAAGATAAGAATAGACTAAGCTGCTTGTCTTTGGTTTTGGATTGTAAACAGTAGCATTGTTGTATTATAAGAACATTCCTTATTCTCAGTGTTTGATCAATGCAAATCTTTTTGTCTGAGTTAAAAAGAAAAAATCTAACTTTTACACTCTCGTCAATGCAGGTCTATCAACACATTCTTATCTTACATTATTTTCGTACACGCACTAAAAAACTAATTAACATATGTATCACCTATTTTAAGATTTGAAATGTTACAAAAGGTCAAAACCTGATACTTTGTGAATCTATATTCCGTAGTAAACTAAAAATCCTTAGTTGAACCAGGAGGAGAGACAAGCACGACAGGTGCACAAGATCCAACACAGTACCAACTCTAGTGATGCAGAGTTCCCATGTCAGTTGTGTTGGTCTTTTCCTGGAATATTCGGTCTTTGTTAGAAAGTGTATCATATCTAGTAATAGAGCACAATATACACGTATTTTGGTTCGCATAATGGATGATGTTTAATTTTGTAACTTGATACTTCACAACTTTGTAATAATGGATGTTTTCTTTAGATCATCCATTGTGAGCGATCGTGAGATGGGCAGCCGTGAAGCAGCTCCACACCTCAAGCAACCGATTAAGGTATCGTTTAAAGTTGAGCTCCACACCTCAATTGGTTGCTCCACAATCGATCGTCCACAAGTATGATACGATCGGTACCGTAGTGGACGTTCTTAGTTTTACCAAAGAAAAGTTGAGGCCAACAAACTGAGATTAAAGAATCAAAAAGTGTCCTCTTATTGACCAAAAACTTAATAAATCCCACGCTTCTCAAGCAAGAATGTAAAGACACAAGCACAACAACATATTTACTTGCTAGTCCAACATCACACCATGATTAATTCTTAAAGCTAAAGAATGAAATGAATCCCCACAAGCTAAAATTAAGTATAACTAAAGTTGTTTCATTAGCCCCACCAAGGTTTGAAAAGGGACAAACACAAGTATGTAGTGAAGAAAAGTATCTCCACTCATCACATTACTCATCTACCAAAAACAAAAACACCATATTCTTTTTTCAATCATCATTTCATCAAAACGCTTGTCTTTCTCCAAACCTCCATAATTTATCTAACCAACTCAAATTCTTGCTCAATTTCCTCTTCCAAATCATGATATGAAGAGCCACCAAGACCCAACCCTATTTCGAATTCGAACAATTCGAACAACCCTCCTCATCATCCTCATCCTCCTCGCCTTCCCATGTAGCATATCATCATCATCCTCACCAGTTTGTAACCAAACATGCGGAACGAACAAACTCCAATTCCCGTTCGGCTTCTCTCCTTCTTGCTCCATCCCCATAAACTGCTCCTCTAACGGCACAATGCACATATCATCCTTCCCAATCCAAACCATAACGCAATCCTCCATCCTCGTCAACCTCCCACCTCATTGCAACCGCCCTATCCGAACCCTCTCCCACCTCTTCACCCAAAACTTCGCCCCAACGTCAAACAACGCGATCCTACTAAAAAACTGCACGTTGTCGAACTCCACGTGCTTCATCCCGACAGCAATGCTCGAGAGTACGCACTTGGACCTGCAAGAGTGTGCAAATGAAAGTGTAAGCTGCTATTCCGAGGAAGTGAATTACCGGTCGGAGTTTGTTAATTATCGGAGGCTGATGAGGAGTGGGTGTAGGAACTTGTTTAGTGGTATTTCGATGGAGGGGTTTGAGAATAGCTCATCAGTGGTCTCCATGGATGTGCAGATTGTTAGGATGGGATGGTGGTTGGAAGGGGACTGCAGGTGTGTGGAAAATGCGGTTTGTGTTAGGGTGGTGCCCCCGGTAGAGATGGCGGATATGGGGTACCGGTGTGAGTGCGTGCAGGGGTTTCAGGGCGACGGGTTTCGCGACGGAGTGGGCTGCCGGAGAGGTACGGTTGCTTTTCCTGTTCTTGTGTGTTTTTTAATCTTTCTAATATTTTGTTTCACATTTACTTATGTTTATCAAACTGAATTCTCCCATTCAAGGTTTATCTAGGTCCACTTAAAAATAACTCAATGCGTATTTACATACAAAACTTTTCAATTTAACATTCTACACAAAAAAAATAAGAAAATCAATAGCATATATTTATTGACAATGAAGTACAGTTCAATTAGTAATACGTATATTTCGCCTCTAATTAATATGTCGGGAGTTTAAATCAACTTTAATCGTTCGGAAAAAATAGTGTATATTATTTTTTAGTTAGTCCATTAATTAGTGTGTCAGGTGAAGGTTTAAGATGTATATGGTATTTACGCGAAAGAGAGAAGAACATGAATTAGGTACGTAGTCCAGGCAGATTAATGATTGAAATATATAGGAAGATTTGGTTATGATGTGACGTCTTGCTTTCATATAATGTGTTGGTGCATGACGATTGTTTTGAGGAGATGGGGTATCTAACTATTTTCAGTGTGGGAACCAAAAAAAGGAATTTAATGATAATAAACGAGCAGTCCTCGGATTATATCAAACTCCGAAAAAATCCCATTTCCATTATACTAGCTACTTGTAGACTCTTAGTTTTATCATACCTGCCCGTAAGAACTCGAATCCTCGAGTTAGAGTAGCTTCGTACTGGTATAGTTAATTTTATTATTTGGAAGAATTAATGAGTATTTGAAGTGTCACATAAAATGTGAATGTTAACGTTAAACTCGTAGAGGTGGACCATTCAATTAGAGACATGACAAGTAATTAATTAATCATATCGTATTTCCTTGTCAAATAATCAAGTCGTAGTTGGTACTGGTTAGTTATATGTATGATTGTGATATCTGACTCTTTGAACCAATCAATAAGAATCGTGGTATACATGATCTCCTTCAAACTATTTTCTTAATCCCATCATTCAAACGGTTTATATTTATTGTATTAGATTTAGATGTTCGTTTACACTTCACATGTGATATATATGATGTTAAAGACAAAGTCACACATAGTTGAATCTCATATCGGTAGAGAGTATATTAAAAAGTGTCATTATGATATGATCCCGAACATCTCATTTAGAACATTGGACGACATTACATCTTCGTTTCGCAGCGATCGATTATAGTTATGGACAAAGAAAACCATGTGTTAATGACAAATTTGTACCACGCACGCTTATGACCTTTTATAAGCTCCTTAAAGTACTAGTACTAGTTTTCCAAGACTTCCCAACATATAGTTTAGTTTATGTACCAAGTGTTGAAAGTGCTCAAGGAAAAGTAGCACATATCAATGGTAGGTTATCATGCATATATGGAAGAGTTTATGTTGCTCTCCATCATTATTATTAATTAAGAGAGTTGGTCAAAAAAATTGCACTAGCATTATTAGGTAATAGACCTAATAATATCCAATAGTAACGTGGGGTATATTTGTGCCTATTTTTCTATAAATCATGGCGTGAATTGTTGACATAAGATGCCAAAGTACCGGCCATCACATAATTAAGAAGGAACAATAACCAACTAAAATTGAAAATTAGGAAAAAGATGGACTTTTTATCAAGTACAATTCTTTGCCTCTAAAAGTTTCAAGATTCTAAGTGTAAGAACTTGCATGTGTTATCTGCTAATAATTTTGACCCTAAATTTTGGACTGTCTTCATTTTCATTAATCATTTAATACTAACATATCTGCCATTTGCACAAAACAGTATCGGAACTCTGTAATCCTTCAAAGTACTTGTCAGGCAAATGTGGAGGAACCACCAGAGTTGGTGTTTTAGTTGGAGGTTAGTACTTCTCCCTCCCCTTCAACTTATGTATCCGGTGAAAAGGCATTTTGCCCCTTAAAAGTAACCGTCTTATGCGTGCAGCGTGCCCCTTAGAGATTTAAACTACGGCTCTATTCTCTTCAACTCCAATAATCTGAAATGAACTGAATTGTAGTATAAAATATACTTAAGCAGAGCTGAACTGAGTTTGCAGACGAAGAGAACAGAGCCTACGTTAACAACTTTTAAGATCTCTAACTAAAATAAAAAAAAATTACACACTTGTAGTAAACTACTATAGGGCACATTGCACAAATGAAAAACTTGATGGGGCAAAATGATTTTTTTGGCTAAAAGTTTTCATCAAAATGGAAACAAATATACCTTTGTACTTCATCTTAAAATGGAAACAAATATACCTTCGCAGGTGTGATAGCAGGCGCTTCGTTAATGATCAGCATAAGTCTCATGTTTTGTTACTTTCGCAAACGAACAAAGCTGCACAGCAGAAGCAGAAGGAGTCGGCAACTATGTGAAACAGCAGGGATAACCATTCCTGTCTATGACTACAATGAAATGGAGAGAGCTACAGAAAGCTTCTCAGAAAAACGAAGGCTTGGAAATGGAGCGTATGGAACTGTCTACTCAGGTAGGCTCAACAGCGAAGAATGGGTCGCTATAAAAAGAATCAGGCATAGAGACAGTGATGACAGCATTGAACAGGTCATCAATGAAATCAAGCTCCTCTCGTATGTAAGCCACCCGAACCTAGTCAAGCTCCTAGGTTGCTCCATATCGAGCGAGGAACAGATACTCGTCTATGAGTTCATGCCAAATGGAACTTTATGCCAACATCTGCAAGGAGAAAAGACCGGTCGGCTACCTTGGCCTGTACGCCTGAAAATTGCATCTGAAACGGCCCAGGCTATTTCTTATCTTCATAATGCGATGAATCCCCCTATATATCACCGGGACATAAAATCGAGCAACATACTCTTGGATTACAACTACACGTCTAAAGTTGCAGATTTTGGGCTCTCAAGACTTGGACTGGTCGAGTCTTCCCACATCTCGACAGCTCCTCAGGGAACCCCGGGATACCTTGATCCTCAGTACCATCAACATTTCCATTTATCCGATAAAAGTGATGTCTACAGCTTCGGGGTAGTGCTTGTCGAGATCATAACGGGGTTGAGAGTAGTGGACTTCAGTCGACCCCAAGACGAAATAAATTTAGCAGCTCTTGCAATTGATAGGATCGGGACAGGGTGTCTGGACAAAATCATTGACCCGTTCTTATTGAAAGATAAGGATGACTGGGTCACTTCTTCGATCCATAAGGCATCTGAGTTGGCATTCAGGTGCCTGGCTTTCCATAGGGACATGAGGCCTTCAATGATGGAAGTTGCCATTGAACTGGAACAGATTTGCCTGAGTAAATATTCATCAGAAATAAGCATCAAGGGATTATCATCATCACGTTCATCTTCCTCTTCATCCAATTTAAGTGAAAAGCCACTGACACTTTCGGGTAGCATGAGATCATTAGACACAATCACAGATTTTTCACCCCATTCAGGTCAGGATTCTTCTAGTGATCAGAGTTCAGCATCAACAAATAGCCTGATAAACCCTGTGCTTCGGTGAAATAGAGTTTCCCTTTCCTTCAAGCTTGTGCATTGACTGGACATACAAATTTGTAGAATATGTTATGGCTTTTACAGTATAAAGGAGCATGTGCAAACATTTAACCTGCATTTTGAGTTAATACCATAAATTGACAAATTGTAATTACTAATTAGTACCTTTTGCCCTTACTCTCTAGCTGCTATCCACGGCAGTGCCATTTTACTCCCGTGTCACCTTGTAAATGAACCAATTTACTAACCTGTCAGAGATATACATAACTTATCCAGTGGTTCTTCATAAAAATAATTCATGACAAACATGTTTCAACAAATATGATGAAAAAGAAGAATACGGTAAAATATAAGAAGCTAAACAACATACTTACAGAGTAAAAGTCGAACATGGAGATGGTTCTTCTGGCATCACAGTTTTTTACTGAATAAATTAAAGTCGAAGTTCGAAGAACTAGACTTTAGAGAGACCAAAATAATGAGAACATCAACATTTAAAGTCACTTCAAGGGCTCTGAGTACGAAAATACTTGTAGTACGCACCTTCTTACTCTGCGGAATCATTGACGGAAAGTCCTAAATCCTGAAAGGCTACATGTGCACTTTCTCTCTGTCTCATAAGAGAATAAATTAAGAAAAGTAGAACTCCTACTCAATCTAAGTACATAATGCAAATCTTGGGTACTACAAAATTCACTTTATTGATATATTTTACAGTACATTTGATGTCCTGAGACATAATTCTCATCTAAGATAAGTTACAGCCTAATCTACAAATATTTTGCATCCTTAGTAAATACTGTCACGTCTTCGGTTTAATGTGGTATGGTGACATTCTTTCTATGAAAGATTCCTACATCTATAGGTACACATTGAAGTTGAACCTGGAAAACTTCATGAAACTCTCTTATCAATGATTTATGAGTAATATCAACCAATTTGGAGTCATCAAACTGACTAATTTCTTCTCCGCTATCGCCAGTATATGCATAAGATTCTTTTAGCAGGCCCTTAATACTTCCAACCTGGCGACCACGGATACCACAGGGAACTATCCGCTGAAAGGGTGTCATATCTGTGGTGACATTCAAGGCCAATCCATGATATGCAATCCATCTTGACACCTTAACACCGATGGCTGCTAGTTTCTGGTCACCTGGAGATATTCAAGACATTATAAACTACAATTCTGACTTAACACTTGTACTACAGGCAGTAATCCTCTTGAACTGTAAAAAACAAGATTGATAAACAGGTATAAATGAAATTGCAGGACCTTCAGTTTCACCCATATGCTAACTGAAGATGGAGACAAAAGGTCATAGGGACTACAGGAATTACTAATACAGATGGAAAAATGAATAGGAGGTAGCAGAAATATGAATACCAAAAACTGGAGACAGATGACAGAAGGTTTAATGATGGACAACTTATATATTCAGTGGTGATCTATTCTCGGATGCATTCACAATTTATGTTAACCTTATATACTACTAGACTAGTAGCATCGAAACAAAGGAATATATTTCCAACAAGAGTAATTAAGTTCACATATTACACTAGTAGAAAATCCAAGCTGGCAAAAATTATTTAACAGAGTTTTTGGTTCAGCTCGCACTGTGGGTTTGAAATTTCTTGCTGAAAACAAGAAAAATAAAATAATATAGTAACTTAGGCAAACATACATGTGAGGAACATCAAAGGTATAAAATATATTGACTTGCAAAAATAACTAACGGGGTCACATTTTTACCCACATGACCCCAGTTAAAACTCTCTTTTGCTAGGCTTGAGTAATCTTTCAATTCCTGAATCAGAACCTAGATTCAAAGATGCCTAGCTCAGATCTCGACTGTTCTCCTATTGAAGTAAAAACAGTTAAGTTGTCATTCTATCACAAACAATGAAATCTGCTTCTGATTTAAATTCAGCATGGTCCATAGTTTTAACATATACCATAAGCAACCAACTATTTGCCTGCAGAAGTAAAGACTTTTCACTCAGATTGACCGCTCATACTGAAAGTAGAATAGAAGTTATGTATAGATTTTCTCTGTTTGCTTCCATTTCAGCTACATTAACCATATTGATAGTAATGTAGCTGCCTTAGCCACATTATTTCTTGCTATGTTTTAATGTTCAATTATTTCAGTTCTTGGGCAATTTATCTTTTACTCTGGAGTTATGAAAATCATGCTCATTCTCACGTTGTAGAATAGCTTTCCAGTCCATACACATGGAAAATAAGTTTCCCCACATTACATGTAGCTCAGATGCATATTCTGCCCATTGGCATACATTACAGGCAATATTTAAGATAACTCAAGTCATTAAGCACAACTAGCCTGCTTCATTTGTATTTTGTACTATGCCTCTAATCCCCATCCTATTAACTAGCAACTCTCACATGTCAAATTCTGAAACTTTCCCGTTCTTAAGTTCTGGGAAAAGTTAGTTGAGCTCAGAATTGCGAAAATCAATGAACAAGCAAATATGGAGTTGATCCTATGGTGATTCCAATCAAGGGAGTAATTATCAAGGACTTAAAGTTAAAATCAAATTCACATAAATGAAAACGGATAGACTTGCACATATCTAGTCCATTGAACAAAGCAATGAGAGACAGATTAAAAGACATACCAACCCATACACCAGTTAAGCCTTCGACTCGTGAAGCTTCTATACTAAAGGTTGCGGAAAGAGCACGAATGACCACCTCCTCAAGTGCCCTCAGGTACCAATGAAGATCCATCTTGTGATACCGAAGATTGATAATAGGATACATGACTAGCTACATCACAACAATCAATACACAAAGATGTCAGTTTGCCTTGCACCCATACAGCAAACATATCTTACACCAAACACTAAGTAAATCCCAAAGCATAGAAATAACCGAAATAGAATGCGTGTATACCTGTCCAGGACCATGATAAGTGACCTCCCCACCACGTTCCGTTCGATACACATCAAACGGAGAATCCTTGACATGAAAGTTCAAAAACTCTTCAGAACTACCAGTACCCAATGTGTAAACAGGATTGTGTTGCAGCACAATCAAAGAATCAGCAAAGTCCTCATTTTTGTCATTCATAAGCTTCCTCTGACTGACAATATATTTTTGCCAGGACCAGGCTTCAGAGTATGGGACTATCTCTCTATGCAAGTCGTATAAATTACACCTGAAATAGACAAAAGAATGAAATCTTTAGATAGAATCCTTGTTTTTTTATCTAACCCTGAATACGAGAATGGTGATTAGTGCTTCGATTGAGTAAAAACACAAGTAAGAAGTTCGAAATTTACCTTCTTGTGGGCATGTGGGACATGGAAATCGTGAATTTAGATGGGGTTTTGGTGAAATGAGAAGGTGTTGAACAGAAAATGGTAGTGGATAGTGAAATCATATCAAGATTGGATTTTTAATTAATTGGGTGATAATAATGGGAGGAAAAGAGAAGAAGGTGACATTAAATTGAATGAAATTGATAGAAAAAGGTTGAAACTGGGTTTGGGAATAGTAGTTTAGTGCAGAGTGGTTGTTGCTTAGCTTAGGTTGACGGAGGAATCAAGGTGACAGAAAGTTGAACATGTTCAGTGTGTTCTTGGACCTTGGTAGCACGTTCATCATGAAATGCAATACATGAGACCTGGTTCGTTGTCTTGTCTGCCGACTGAGTGACGATTCAGTCGGCTCAAATTGCAGATCCAGAATTTCAGATTGCACTAGGCTCCCTAACTCCCTATTCATTGCATCGCATGAGGAGGTGCGTTTAGGATGGCAACCCAGTAATGGTGCGGGCATAGTTAAATGCATTTGGACCGATATGCACGTTATCATTACATTGCACACAACCAATCCGAAAGAAAATTTTGCAACCTAGCTATTTGCAGGGGTGCCCCAACCTCGAAAAATTTTTCTTTTATAAATAATATTTTCGAAAATTTTGAATTTCAACCTCCAACCCTCGAAAACCCCTCATATATATAGTTTCGCCCTCCCAGGATTAAAATTTTTACGTCTGTACCTAACTATTTGCTAGGTAGTTGTCGTGATAGAAAACGATTTGGGGTAGCATATAAGTGGACTGGCAGTAAAAATTTGTGTAGCTGCACTACTCTAACATATCGAATAGCTTGCAATCTCTTCTACAAAACGGAAAGGAAAATCTCTAGCTAAATGGGTACAATAAAGTACAAAACGAAGTTACCAATGATTCTCATTAGAAAGAAATTGATTTTTTAACAGAACCCTAACTAAGAAATCCAATAAAAAAAATATTGTGGATAGTGTACTTAGGTAATAACTTTTGCTTAAAAGAAATGATAAAATAATATTTAATTTCAATGTATTTTTTCACACTAACGTATTTTAACGTATAGCTAAAAGTTAAACACGTAATAACAAATGAAAATATGTACTTGAAATGACAAGTGTATAATTTGTGATTTAACTTGAAATGTTCATTATTTGCTGAATATGAAATAACTAACTTTTTTAATAATATATGAACTCATGTGGACTGTTAATAATGTAAATATATAAAATTTTGTAGGAGGCGCCGTATGACATTATACAGTGGAATCAAGTATTGTGAGATCCTGTTCTCCAGGCACATAACTGTAAACCAAGTTACAAAACCAGAGGACACGCTCTCTTGCTTATAGTAAAAGAATATTATTGCAATTCACCCAGATTTTAATTTGAGATACATACGGCTCCAAGAGGCAACACTCCCGACAGGTAATATAACAAGCAAAACGATGATAATAATCAAATCATTGGCCATCATGAACAGGTCTGTCTACAACAACATACAATATGACCACTACAATGCCAGACATTTCCACCAGAATCAACCATTCAACTCACTAATGACTAAGACTATATCATCATAATACGAGACCTTATACGTTACGTAACTACAAGTGTTCTTCATGAATAAATCAAATTAGGAGCAAAAAGATAGAGGAAACAACTCTACAGAGAAGCACTATGCAATTTACAGCGGTGGGTGCTCATCTACATGGATGCCAACAGCTCCCTCATCTCTGAGACGGCTGGGATGTTCTCACTTGGATAAATTTTAGCTACAAGTTGGGCGAAGCTGTCATACTTGTCAAGGAATTCCTTCTGTCATTTATTTCAGATATTGTCAGTTACATAAATAAAAGCAGCCTTGTTAATAAATTTTAGTAACATTCTTGAGAGCCTAATCCATGTTTGAAACAGAATTTTAGGCTGGGTTCATCACTTTTACCTAAGCCATTAGCCATATGTACAATTATAATTACAAGATGTGGCATCTCCCAGATTATAAATAAGTACCTTGCACTTGTCCCAAAGAGAAGGCAAAAGTTCCTCTGAGGTCAAATTCTTCTGCAACTTTTTATGCATTGCAGCGATGGACTTGTCAACCTACAGATGATAATGTGCCGTTAGCAAATATCAAACTATTAAATATTGCTAAGCTCAAGCAATTTCCATACCCCAGATAGACTTGATTTTACAACTTTCCGTAGCTCCACTTTTGACAATCCCATCTGATACGGAATCTGAAAATTTTGAAAAGGAGTACAGATCAGTAGCAGATACTTCTAACTCTTGGCAACAAGAAAAAGGAAAGGGGAGTGCATCCTTATGCTCTATTGGAACAATATATACTTCAGCAGTAAACTTACAACCAGCATACTGGATGTACACATTGGTAGCATAATGGAATTAGAGAAATGATAGTAATAGGCTAATAGCCATTTAGGGTAGCTTATTCAGAGAACATAATATGTTTCTGTTACAAAAAACTTGGTGTTTCACCAAGCCAAATCACCTGTCATTATAATTGTATTAATCTTGGGTCTATCAGTTTTCTCAAACTTTGGATTGTTAACAGAAGGTATACATGAAATGAAAACATTTGTAGCATTTACTAGGTCAATATGACAAGCACCACAAATAATGATGGCCTAGCTGCGACAACTCTGAGGAGATCACCTTTTTAATACTCTAAATCTCCAAGTAAGAAACAAGTATAATAAGTTAAATGATTTTCAGACATTTAACTCGGCCAGTATGTTTGTATATTCATGTCGACTCACTTATTTCTCTGATCAAACAACAATTTACTGCAGCAGGATCCGAAATCAGAACAATAGGAAAGAAAAGTAAAAAAAATAAGAGAAAAGTTAAAAGGAAAGAAGTTTTTCACCAGTGTTATACTATTCTAGTGAAGTATGAGGATCATGTCTTCATTCAATTGCATTAATGTGTGCCAGCATAAATCTTAAGCATTAAAAAAATGGGGGAAGTACAACATTTGGGCCTGCTACTTAGAAAGGACAAAAAGGCTTGATTTCCACAA
This sequence comes from Plantago elongata, assembly GCA_036897095.1. NCBI lineage: Eukaryota > Viridiplantae > Streptophyta > Magnoliopsida > Lamiales > Plantaginaceae > Plantago > Plantago elongata. Next base: position 16,309 of record JAYMSP010003756.1, read on the forward strand.
GGAGAAAGCATCATTAAGAAATTAGCACAGGAGACGAGAATAATTCTGACATGTTAACAGCTCTTTGGTTGTAATTTGTATAAGCATATCTTTATTCGGATGTAAAGACGAACTATAAGCAAAGTGCTAACCTCTTCTGGAGTGATTGTGTACATCAAATCCTCTATTTTTCTTGCAAACTGGAAAAGTCTTTCGAATTGCTGCATTCACAGTAGTAATTTTAGTATAATAAAATTGGAGTTGGAACCCCAAAAGAATTAACAAATAATTAAAAACAATTACTACTAAAATTCTTTTTAAAAAGGACTCTCAGACATTGAGTAAACAGAAACAAAGAAAAAGTACAATAGGCAAAATACTTACATAGTATATGATTGTGCTTATAAAGCGCGTGCAAGCTTGTTCATAAGATTCGCTTGCTTGGTGGTAGAATTTTGCTAATGTAGAAACAACATTTGCCAGGTCATAAAGACTGCATAGAAGGATCAAACATGATAAGCAGAAGTAGCAGAACCAGTACAAGCAACAAAGAATGCTAAAATTTTCATATCTGCCTAGACATCAGAGGTTAATTTTACCTGTTTTGAAATGCTGCATAATTTTCCAATAGAAATATGTCAGCATATTTTAAGTCTGCTTGAGCAATTTTGTCCAGTGTTACAAACATAATGGTCACCTGCCAAATATGTCAAGATCCATAAAAGTAATACCATATGCAACTAGGATGAGGATGTATATTATGATCTGCTAAAAATATGTAAAAATAGATCACAACACACTGCAGAATGTAGCTGATCCCTCAGATACAACCCTGGTCCCTTAATAAAAGAGAATTCTATTTTGGCATTTGGGACGTTGCCACATATGGACACAGAACAGAGGAGATCCCACATATAGGAAGCCTTCTTGTTATTTAATTAAAACCTATCATTCTGTAAAATCAGCTCTACGTACAGGAGTCATGGTCACAACTTCATTACATAGCCACCTTAGTTGTTACATATAGTGTGGGGGATCCTAGTATCAAATTTCTCACAGAGCATGTAGTCTGTGTGTATGTGAGGTGTGAACTCTGTCTTATTGGTGGAAACAAAAAAACGAATTGATGTAACTTCTATTAACTGGTCGGATCGAAGAATGAGGCAAGAGAATGTTACGTTGATTTTGATTCTCTAGATAAAATGCCATATTTTTGATAGGCCACGATAACGTGTAAAAAAGATAGAATGAAGAATAAGAATTGTACTATATTAATTTCTGGATGCCAACTGACAGATAATGATGCAACTTGTAACTAGTGACCCAGAGTCAGGTCACAAACATTTCATGGTTTATTACTTTATTTTATACCAAGTAGCATTGAAATGAACATAAGCATGAAATTCAACTGGAGACTGCATACACTATGACAATGATAGGAACATAATTGGGTTTCACACAAACATCATCTGGGTGCATAAATTACCATTAATTTTGAAATAGTCAACATAAAAATTGGGTGAAAAGACCAAAAATAAAAATTATATAAAAATTACTAATAACAAAGAAAAATAGTAACACCGATCACTAGTATGCGTGATCAATTATCCAAGGAGGTTTTTGTAAGAAACCCATTATTAAAATATATGTTATTATTTTGAAGGAAGCACTTACAAACTTTGTATATGCTTGATCAACCAAATCTCTCGACTGTCCTTGTATGTACTGCTCCATGCGGGTAGCGAAAATAGCAAATCTGCATGAATGGTTAACCCAGAAATGATAAAATTATGCATGACAGACAAGCAACGAATGGCTGAAAAAGAAGGGCTACGTATACATGTAAGATTCCTCGAAAATGGTAAAGAAGAAACTCCAACACATGCCAAAATTGGGGAATAGCTTCACGTATGAAGTCAAACAAAAATTTCTCGATAACACAACTATATGTGTAACTCTTAGTAGGTCACAAGTAACAGTAGAATAAGCGTCCTTTAGGAAAAAAAGAATTGATGTTCCTTCTCATCTTACTTGGCACATGATCTATTAAATGGATTACTGTTACACACCAGACATTGGTGTCTTGAAAGCTTGTTCGGTTTGATCCAGACATAGGGAAGTACAAAAGTGTTGACAGCTTCACCTATCGATCGTCTTGAGTCTCTAGACACTCCTATGGTCCTACCGTCCTAGGCTATAATATGTTCATTCAATCATTTGATACTTTATTTAAGGCTAAAAGTTGAATTCTTTTCATGAAATAGCCATGTCAGACACATGGATACACACCCGAGTCATTTACTC
>JAYMSP010003757.1:0-18580 GCA_036897095.1 Plantago elongata
CAATTTCATTAATTTCAACATCTAAGCACTCTTATAATATGAATAATATGTAAATAAAAATTAAAAAAATTAAAAAATTTCATGACGTGTCGACGACGCGTCACTACTGCAGCAAAAACGACGATGACAACGCGTCGTCGCGCCGCCACCATTAAAGATGGTCTTATATATCCCACCACCAGTAGTCAAGTCACAAGTGAATGTCACACTGGGAAATATTCAGCTTTGATATCTTAAGTTTGATAGTTATCATCTTTGCACATTTAAACGAATTGTGAGATCTAATTTTGATATCTTATGTTTCGTGTCTGTTCAATTTTGATCTTTTGTTAGTTAAACTTGAAGAAACCATTAATTATCACTGTATTGGTAAGAATTAATGTTCATCAAGTCGGCGCTTCAACTACACGTGCCAATTGGGTAAGATTCTAAGAGAATTGGGGCGGATTTCCAATTCTAATATATTCTCCCTGGCAAAGACATAAAACAAAGAAAAGTCAGATTGAAGAATTTGGCTAGGGTTCTGAAAACTGATGGCTCTTTTGTCAAGAATTTGGGTGTGGCAAGGTTTGGGAGCATTTTTGAGAGACCACAATGGGGCTTTTGTTATGGCAAGGGCGGGTTTCTGGCTCGTACAACAATCAATGCTGTGGAGCTTAAACATGGCTTGTTAATTTCCAATCCTCTTCATACATGTCCAATTGTTCAATTAACTCTGTTTATGCTTTCACTTGCTATACACAGGTAGCACATACTGAGGAGTGAGGAGCATGTGGGAGGCGGTTCGACTTCTTCACCAGACACTACTTGATAACATCTGTTCTTTGTTGCAATCTCTTGTTGGAAAGATTGCAGGACTACAAGCTAGTGCTGTGTATAGAGAATGCAATCTGGTGGCAGATCTTTTGGCTAGTCATGTAATCTCTCTGTTTCTGGTTTAATCTCCTTTTATTTCATAATAATAATAATAATAATAAACTCGGTTTTAAAAATATCTGCTGGTCCGAATAACATGAATGTATATAATTTAGTAGATCGTAATAATATGGCATTCGAGTTTCCAGACTTCTAAGAATCTATCAAAACAAAAGATAAGAGTACAGATGAGGTAATAACAAGTAATGAATAACAATTGATAACGCTGTAAATATTTTTTACTCGGGTGTAATTATGTTTCCACAAAATGGAATGTTCTCAAATCATCAAGAGACATCCAAAATCGTAACATTATAGCAGGCGGAGGGATGCAGTTGTGTTTCTAGCAGATATCCGAAAAAAGAAAACATTTGTATTGAAATTTTCCAAGCATTTGCACTGTTTTGAGCTACACAAGAACGTAATCAGAATAAAACATAAGATGATAATGATTTATCAAGTAGAAAAAGTGTAAACACCTGGTAGCCTCAATCTCAAACACTGATCTATCAGCTTTCTGAAGCTACCTTCAGTACTTCCATTGCGCTCCAAAAAGCGCAAACGAGAACACAACACTAAGGTTTCATACGGCTTAAAATGTTCAAACACCGTAGGATCTCTATCATAATCCTGATCACAAGGAATACACAGTTTATGCCAAACAATAATCATCTAAAAGCATCAAAAGATCAAAAATACTTACTAGTGTATTTAGGCCCCATTTACCACTAGTTTTTCAGTTAAATTTCCAGCTTCATAATCTTTTTTTTTATATAAGAAACTCGTTGCATAAACGCGCAACTTTTTAAACAAATTAGCTGATTTGATTAGCTAATCAAGTTAGCTTGTTGGAAAAAAAAAAAAGCTATCAGCTAGCTTTTCAACTAGTTTTGCTGAACAGATTCTTAGTAGCCTTAGTAGAGATCCTTAGTAGCCTTAGTAGAGAGGGGAATAAATATTTCACTCTTCTAGAAACAAACCAACCTTTTCAGTTATCACAATAATAGGCTTTGCAGCAAACTTGGATTTAAGTGCCTGGAGCTTTGTTGTTACCATCTCGATATCCTATTATTGCACAAAGCGTGAAAGTCAATTGTAGTTTATGCAACAGTATGGACTATGGAGATGCACAATCAGGAGATGTAAAGCTTAGACAAACACCAATTCTCATTCTCATGGGCCAACTTAAACAGTAGAATCAAAATGAAGGTGAAAATCAATTGGCTGAGTTAATAGCAAACATGTTTATTTTTAGGAAAAATTACATATTCGTGTAACTTCAAAAACATCTTACACTTTGATACATAAAAAAAGCGTCTTACAAAATTGGTGACAAACTTCCTATAAATTAGTGATTTTATTACTAACTTTTAGTAAGGTTTGAAATTAAAGAAATCATTATTGATAAAATCAATCCCTTATTTATAGGAAACTAAATCAAAACACATTCACCCGCCAGTTGAAATGAACAAGCATTGCTAATTGATACAAGCATCATCATCACAATAATCATCAACTGAAGACTTATCACATCTTCCAAAATATTTGGCAGTTTTCTAGGTCCTGTTTACCGGCTTCCGTGATTTGCAGTCCATTAATAATGGGTTTACCCAATGCGAACAAGCTAAATGGTAGTGCATGCAGTTTCCCAAGCCATTCAAACAAAGGCGGCTTGGAAATTCGACACATGTAAAAAACTGATGTTGGTCATATCATGGACGCGCTGAATGATTTTATTGTCTGATGATTTCCACAGACCATAGTAATATGTAGCTAAATTAGTAACTAATATAAATATAAGAAAACAAGAACGAAAAAGAATAAAAAATAAAAGAAAAGAAAATGAAATGAAAAAAGGTCAAAAAATAATAATAATAAAAGGGGCAAGACCACACAGCATTCCCCAAGGATCAACATAGCTTACCCCTCTCCATGACACTCTTAGAGATGGTTAGTAAATAAATGTTAGGGAGTAGACACTTTATACATCCATCGACATTGAACACCAAGAAACTCATTGTGTGACTAAGTCTTGCTAAACTACAGACTCTTTTCTCTCCATCAGTTTGGTCACAACTTACATTGCCTTTATAGTGCTAGATATATGATAATTTTGCTTAAATCTCAGACAGTAACTTAATTTCTTGGTTTTACTCGCTTTCTCAGCATACAAGTATAGACTAGATAATAAATTTATTTAAAAACGCCAAGACCACAAGAGATCAATCTCAAGTTCAGTATTACAAATTACTATAATTCAGTGCAAACGAGAGTATTAAATTAAATCTGATTATGTAGTCAGCCTCTGAAGATTGGCCTGTTATGTGAAGTGCCACCTAAAGTTTCACAAACTGTGTGGTGTGGTATAGCGTCAAAGCTAGCGAAGACTAAGTCAAAGGTTTTGGTTACATTACACCTGTCTTCTATTTAAGCTCACTTTTACAGTGTTTACTTTAACTTGCTTTCAACTCCATTAACCAATTTCTTTCTCTCTAGCCTATTGTCTCTTTCTCTATATCAATCACATCAATAAAACAACCTTAAACCAATTAAATGAACTAAAAAAATAACAAAACATCACCTCTTTCTTATGCACATCACTTCACTCTTACACATTCTGATATACAACCCTATAAAACCTATAGTAATAGTACCTTAACTCGATATTAAAATAAGACATGTACCTTTGGTAGGAATAAATGGTGATCGGTAAATTCCAGATTATCCAAGTGGGTTGGTCCCATCTGCAGACAGTGAGGCTAAAACAGTGAGCTAAAAGCAAAGGCTAGACAGGATACACAACTTAAACATATCAATATTGTAAGTACCATCTTCATCCTCTGAATGAATGAATCAGCACAACCAATGCCGGAAATGCATAGCACGGTCCTATTACATATGGTGTTCAGTGAAATGATAGAGGAAGTGTCTCCAGCTAATATAAAATGTGTTGGAGCCATCTCAGTGTAGTATATTGGACAAGATCTTTTGGCTTCCAAGATAGTTGACTCCAAGGCTTCAATATACATATTCTTTACCTGCCAGGCTGAGATATATAAGAACAGTGGAATCAACGTGGCTTGGTAACAACTGATACTGGGATTATGCATGAAGGGAATGACCCAAAGGTAGCAACTTTTGTTAGAAAAGAGTCCAAAAGATCACAAGGAATTAATAAAAAATACAATGGAACTATGGAAGTAACTCATAATCAAGCTAAGCCATTGGAGTTTAGACTAGTAACACAAGGTTATATGCTTTTAGAAAAGAGTGTTATATTCAAGAACCTTTTACCCATGGTGAAATAATCTTGAGATTACAGTTGGTGGAGAAATATTCGAGAAATAGAGTCGAGTGATTTACAAAGAAACAAATGTTGTGAAATTAGAGAAGCTTTGTATACATTAAACAAAATTCACTTGGAACAATTTCACTTGAAACAAGGTGTTGAATGTTGTTAAGGGATGAGAATTGAGAAAGAAAAAAAAAAGTGTCTGGTTCCACCATTGGGAATGGGAAAGCAAATTAATTGAATATAGGTGCATAACAATCAATTTATCTCAGGAACAAGATACAAATGTGTCAGATTTGAAATGTGTTTTAAGTTTATGAAAATATGTGTGCACCAAATGAGGCACACTGCCGGGGAATCAAGGCACATGTGCTAGGAATGGTGCATCTAACAGATTTTGATTTGATATCAGAGGAGAGCCTCTTTAAAAGGCTGCATCTTCTGCCATTTTAACTCCTCTCACTCTCCTCTTTTAGGCCAACAAAATGCTATAAGAGGATAAATGTTAACTTAGAAAGCAGTATACCACATAGAATAAAGACAAGTGTTACTCAAATACCAGATTTGCATGATGGACAACGACAATGTCAGCTCGACTGAGTGACATTAAAGGTTCCCTTAGAGGCCCAAGTGGAAGTAATTGACAATTCCCCCATGGCATCATTCCATTGACCATCACAATCTCAAGATCTCTCCCTACACATAGATGCTGTACTCCGATATTAGATGTTCATAAAGAATGAATGCATGGAAAAATCCAGTATATTACAATCAGAATTCGGAACTAACTACTGTGAATGTAATTCCATTTAGAATCAAATTAGCAAAGCAGTACTTACCTGCATCCCATCATCAAGAATAACAGCCCCAATTTTGGCGGTGCAGCACGAATTTTCAGTTCCCTTTCCAGAAACTTTTTCCTTTGAGCTTACATTATTCTGATTACTCACATAGCCATATCGTTCAAGGAAATATGATGCAGTGGCAACTCGGTTCACTCCTGCAGCAACTCTAGCCGATGTTCCCTGCAGTTGCCTTGCAAGCATCCTGACTTCATCACCACCACCATAACCCTGGAAAACACAACACAACATCATGATAATACAGCAGCACCTTTGGTCCAAATCAGTCACTGTCCTAAAATATTAAACTGTGCGTGCTGCGCATTTCAATGCCAATCCTCGTCTAATTAATGCATAAGTAGTGGTATGCATCAAAATATTCATTTATAGTAGGAAAGTATCCGAATGGTTTGAAATCTTAGCGAAACTGATAAAAATAAAGAGACCAAGATGAAATGAACATGTCATTTTAGAGCCAAAATGCTTCCCGGGGCCGAGATTGCTTGTTCCAAATAATCTCAGTTAGCAGTGACATAAAGTTTGGAACATAAATATTCCCACAAGCAGGAAAAAAATAGAGTATTGGAGAGAGCATATAATCTAAATTTAATATATATGCAAATGTTGGAAATCCCAACCCACTAAAACACTTGACAACATAGTTCCGTCTCTATATAAATTATCTAGATGCCGTCTCTAAAAAAAATATACGTACCCGAGTAAGAATGAGAGGTGAAATAGCGGAATCCGAAAGTGAGCGAGCAAGAAACTCGACCATGGGGGTTTTACCATTGCCGCCCCATGTCAAATTGCCAACACTAATTACCGGCACAGGCAACCTAAAAGAAGGTATGAAAGAAATGAACAAGTTACAGTTTTAGAGAGCAAAGCAAAGAAAAAGCTAACTATAATAATTACCTGCGTTTGGTGAGGATGTTGAGGCGGTAGAGGTGTCGCCGGAGGAAGAGAGCGAAGGTGTAGAGGGAAGAGGCAAAAGAAAGGAGAGGGACGAGAGAGCGCTCTGCAGGTGACAGAGATCCTCTTTCACTACTTCCACTGTACGCTATTCGCTTCACTGCTCTTCTCAAATTTTCCATACCCTACAACTCAAACAAATATTTTCAATATTAAAACAGGGCTGCGAGAATATGGAAACTAAGGCTGATTTGTATGGCATTTGAACTGGGATATTGGTGAAATTGTGTTTGGAATGTAATTGAAATGGTGTTATTTAAATTGTATCTTATACAAAATCACTGTTTATTGAGTCAAATGGGAGCATTTAAATGCCTGGCCAATCAACCCCTAAAATGTTTAATTGAATAACGAAAAAATTTGTCAGATATTCAATATTCATGAAATTTTACCAAAAAAAGAAAAATCAAGGGATGGATTGGTATAGAATTTGAGTGGTCTTTTCCAATTGAAATTGAAAATTTTTTTTTATAAAATAAAGTGTTCGATTTGAGTGGGGAGATAACCGCTTAAACGGTATAACAAACAGACCCAAATCTCTAGCAAGTAGCATTTGAAAATTTCATAATATTACACATCTTCATTTAGCTATTGGAGTTTTGTTCTCGATAGCAGGTCACATATATCGAATCTACTAGGACATTAGTCAACGTGATGCAATCATATTCCATCGTTAGGTATTTTCAATGGTGACGGCTCACGGCGCATCGTCGCACATTTTTTATATTTTCATTTACATATTAATCATATTATAAGAGTGCTTAAATGTTGAAATGAATAAAATTATATTTTTTTAAGTCGTTTTATAATTTATAAAGGTTTAAAATTTAATTTTTTTTGCTAAAAACACATTAATATGTTATAATAGTGTTTAAAAGTCGTAATTAATAAAATTGTATTTTTATTGGTTGTTTTACAATTTTAAGTTTAATTAAGAGTAAAAATGAGTTCGGGATGGAATGATCCAGAAATAGTCATGAGTGATATCTATTTGTGGATTTTTAAGAGATGAATCCGTTGATGATTTTTATTTATTTTTCGAGTTATTCGCGTTTGAAATTGGATAAACGAATAAAAATAAATTAAAAAAGAATAGTCCAGCGTGCGTCAAGTGGCAGAAGACAATCGGCTGCTGCTGGACACGCCAACACAAGTGTGACGCGGCATGGGATGCCGCACGCGTCGTTACAAGGCTATTGGAGACGGTCTAACTGCGCTTGTATTTTTTTGGAATTTCATAATTTTGGTTTGTACATTATAATGATATTATAAACGTGAAAAGGCATCCTCAAGATATGTTTTCAAATGTCGCTATACAATTACAATTAAATATTTACTCGATAGATCCAAAACACTCATGATTTAGCCCGTTGTACTAATTTAACTTGGTGCAGTGCTAGAGGCCCAGGGCACTGGTGCTTGGTCCAGTCCGTTAGCCCCTTCTCCTTTGTGTTCCTTCTTGGTTTCCTTGATTCAAAATCCGTCAAGGTGCACTATCTTATAAATAATAAATTACCCCAAAATAAATCAAATTTAACTAAACTAATTATTTTCTATAAATTAAAAAGCTACTATAAAAAATTATCCATTAAATATATTTAATTCAATTAACAATTAACATTTAATTAGTTCTATCAAATAGAAAATCATTTATAATATAAATTAAATATTCATAATCCAATAGATATTCAATTAAATTAAATATTCAATCCATTCAAAATTTAATTAATTTTAATATACTTTCTTAATAAGCTAATTATATTAAAAGGTACAATTATCACTACCACTTCATGACTCAACCAGAACTACCTTATAACTCTAGCTCTGTCAGATTTTGAACTATGGACCTCTTGCATACAACCTCAACTCATTACAACCAGACCACCTTATGACTCCCAATTAATTCTAACATATGATTGCTGCAACATTACATTTACAATTTTGCTCGACTCTTAGGGTCATATGTAAAACTAGCACTAATTAAATTAAGGTCCATACGAACTCCTAGATGATGCACTGGACACTCTTTATACAAGGACGTTTGCGAGGACTTATACAAACTCCCTAAAATATATGCAGAGTTAATGATGATACGGTCCCTTCATTTACAAATACTCAATTAAATCTAGAATTTACAACAACGAAGTGCAGCTCAGTTGGTAAATCATTTTTCTTCCAAATAATAGGTCGAGGTCCAAACAATAGGTCGGGATTCGAGGTGATACTTATATACATTTATCTCTTCGTCCACTAATTCTTACCCATTTAACTCTTCATGCATCAACTTATACTTATCCTATGACTTTCATTACTTGTTGTGCACTTATTCATTATAAAAATTGTTAACTTTTTAACTGTTATTTCTACTTTTGCATTTGGTGAGGTCGAAGTTTCAATCCATAACATAGCATTACATTCTTAACCCATGGATATTGATACATTACCCTTTGTTCTGTACTAGTTAAAGCAGAGGCAGAGTTGGCAATAAATTGTAACAGCAATAATATATAGTTCTCATCATTTGATTGGGGATATGATTAGGATGTCCTAAAATTGACATAATTAGTTTGGATAAGTAAAACAGAGTGTGTTACGGAGAGAGGAAGCAAAGCAAGAAAAGACCCATGTTATTTACATGTGAGAATTGTCCCCTTTCCATGTGCATTTAAGTCCCCAATAATATGGGCCCTAAATAATCCATTTTGTTCAGCTGCCCTTGACCAGGAGGACCCTTTATTGGTCCCTTCTGTTGCAAAATGCGATTAGCTTCTGGCCCATTCTGCATCTAAGTACCCCGATTCATTAGATTGGAACCAATCGAGGTCCAAGTATATGGGGAGGATCACGGGCTAGAGCCCTCTTGAAACCACAGTGCAACTTGGATATCGAACAATTGAAGAAGAGTTGGACGTAACATTTCAAAATTTCAAGTCAAACTGAAAGAACTGATCGAAAACGGTAAAAAACTATTTATACCAACAAATGACACTTTTCGTTTTGAGAATTCACCAAAAATAACTTTAGAATTAAACGTACTTGCTACGGAACAATTCTAGAATGGATGACCAACTGGAAAGTTTCCGGTTCGTGCATGACAAAAGTGAGCATAAAGTGTGCAAGAAAGGACTTATATTCGTAAAATGGGACCATTAGTAACCACACTGGCCTATTAGTGGTTCGATCGTTACAATAAATGTCTTATATTTTGTTTAAAATTTTACCATTCATATGTACCTATTGCATTGCACCTTTTTTTTTTTTTTTTTCTGAAATGGCAAAAAATATATTAATTACGGATAGAGTTTACAAGAGCATAACGAATATTCGGGATTGAAGACCCAAATTACATCACCACCCTTACACCGCCCACGCTGATATAAAAATAACCCAATGTCCAACAACCAATCTACGTATATTTAAAAGATAGGTTTCTATCTCATTCATTTGGTATAGGACCAAAGTCAAGAATGATTATGGGATTTAATAACAATTTTAATTTAATTTTCATTCTTAATTCATCAAAGAAAATACAAATTAAGGAAAGACTCGAAGAGAATCATTTCTCAATCTTCCTCCCCAAGTTTCGGTTCACAGGTTTTCATCCTTTCTCCTCAAGTTTCATTTTACAGGCCATTTCTTCTATATTCTGTATGTAATATTTCAAAACCTAAAAAATTTGGCATATATAACAGCATGTCCACCTACAGATTTTCTCCACATTTCACGCCATTTCACGCAATTGCTGCTCACTTCCTTCTCTCCCAAATTCACAAAGCTTTTTTCTGTTTTATCATGTTAGCCCGAATAATACTTCCAAGAGGCTTTGTTCCGTTTTCTTCGCCATCAAAGAAGAATACACAAGCGCTGATGTTCTACATGTCACTCCCCAAAATCAAACATACTTTGGCGCGACCGGCCGTCTATCGTGAGATGGACTCACGCCAAGATAAAGCCTCAATTTAGTTTACAAAACAGTTTGAAAAAGGTAATCCAGAGCGTCTATAACACAAATAAGATTCTAGAAACATCAACGTAGTTACAGACTTAAAAAATTACAAAACTACACTCAAGACCATTAGCCGCTCTAACCGACATACCTCCACTAGCTACCTTCTTCAAACCAGACCACTCAGACAACTGAAAAAAAATGTGTAAGGGTGAATCTCCTGGCACTTTTACCGGATCAAGCAGAGCAGTAAAATTACATATATATACATTCCATAATATCAATCGCATAGCCAGATGACAGTTTCATGGAGTATTTATAACATATTAGTAGTTTCATAACAGTTTAGCTCAACAGAGTCACACTATGACTACTAGTATAAGTCCGGTGGCACAGGGGTCGACATAGAACATAACATAACAAAATGTTCCCAGCTAAAAGAAAACAAACAAAAAGCCAGACATAATCACTGTCAGAGATGGCCCCATAATTCATAGGCAAAAACTGTGAGCTGAAAACATATATTATCTCCATGTATCATAAACATATTTTTATCACACACCACATGCATCAGTAAAACATACTTTAGAAAATTCACATACTTAATCCTCTTTGAAAAGAATATTATATCAAGTCCCTTAACATGATATAATAGTCATAAATTATTTATAACTCGCAAAATTATACATATATTTTTTATATACAAAAAATATATAAGCAAAAGTGTCAGAAAATTCCCCTCACCAGAAAGTCGACTCAAAGGCGACTTAACCTAGCTAGACAACAAATGCCTTTCTAGCTTGCACCTTGAATACTCCGAAAATCACACTATAATGTAAGAACTCAAAATATATAAATTAATAAACTCAAAATTTGGGGCTCATTTTAAATAAGTAGTAATACGGCCAATTTTGACACATTAGTACTACTGCGCCAATAAGATATAAAAACTAAGAAGTTAGGTCTAGCTTGCTCAACTTCTCAAAATCAATCCTATAAAATTTGTTCAATAACGAAATGGGTTGATGTGCATGAAAACATGCATCAAGATAGTAAAGAATGACAATTTGTTTATCAAGTTTGCAAGAGAAGAGGCTTACAATGAATTTATGAATTTATTTACTTATTAATCGTTTATATAATATGATAAAAGTAAACTATTTTCATGATATATAGTACTAGTGATATTACAAGAATAAGTGTCACGATTTATTAGGCTTCACTTAAAAAAACCCACTAATTCTCACCCCGCATTCCATATCAAACCAAAATCATCAAGAGGGGCAATATCAATGGGAACCATTAACATCCCAGTTAAACGTAATTTATTCTTAAATGGAATGAATAACACAAAATTTCGGAATAGATATTTAATAATGAGAGACCTAATAGACGAATTTGTATTTTTAAATATAAGTATAATGTTTTAAATAATATCAATAATAAAATTTAAATACATATTTTATCTTTTTTTTAGTATGTATATATAGTCGATAAACTCAGTAAAATTGTAAATGTTTTTGAACATAAATCGTAATGATTGTTTATTTCCTTTTAATATCTTCATACTACCGTCTCATTTTAATATCTTCATACTACCGTCTCATGATTAATTTACTAATGAATTCATTATCTGCCTGCTGTGATGCAACGTGTGCAGTGGTGTAGCGAGCCGGAGATTGGGTTCTGGAGTTTGCAACTTTTTGAGCATAGAAAGCTCCATAAAGATTTGAGTGGCAAACAAGAATTAATAACGAAATCATCAATAAATTATTGCCCAAGTAACGTAACTCCATCAATCAATCAAAGCACCACCACTTTTCGCCTTCATTCTCATTTTGACTCCACCTCTCTAGCTCTAGTACAACTGTGAATGGTATGGAATAATGAATCTTTATATGCAAGTAACAAGTATAATTCGTCTAATTTTTATCATTATTATGCTCAATTCATAATGATTAAAGGGCTTTATATGATTCTCCAACTATATATATGATTTAATTATTATATAGTTAGTTGTTGGACCTACAATGTTAACCAAAGGAATTGATGACACTATATGTCACTTGTCAAGTTCATTTGTGAGTTGGCCCTCTGAGGCTTTGACCAAGTTCAAGCATGCTAATTCACTACTACATTATTGTAGTTTTAGTTGACATTGTGGTACTGGAGAAATAATTTGATCATTCATTATAACATTTGGTGTTTCTTTGGGATATAATCGGAGTTGAATCCGTTTGAATGAATAAATAGTGATTAAATTATAGTTGGATTGTTAAAACTAGTGTTTGGTATAGATTTATATATACGTTTGTTATATAGGTTGTATAAGAGAATAATGATTGGTGTAAGTAAGATGTGATAGTTTGATTGGTTAATAATTGATTTTTAAGTTTGTTGTAATGAGATGATTGGTTATATTTATGAATTGTAGTATTAGAATAATTAATTTGGGAATAAGGGAGAGAGAAGGAGGTTAGAGATAAATTGGGTAATAGTAAGGATATTTTGGTTACTTCAATTTGAATTGGACTCCAAACACAAAAATAGCAAAACTCATTTCAATAAGCACTTGAATTGCATGTCAATCAGGCCCTTGATTTGCACTAAACAACTATACTACTAATCATGGTGCTAACTGCTAAATCTTGTCCGGTATCACTCATATCTTTCCTTCGGTGCTACCAGAACGGACCGACATCAAAGTAAATGAGGAAATTTATTGAGTATGTTAGTCTAGTATACATAGTATATGATGTTAGGTGTCGTCTGAATGTATATTTTATATTTTTAAAGAAGATCAGGAAGCAAGTATTCAATAGGAAAACTCAACTTTTGAAGATTAAAAAATTGCTTAAGATTATTGAAGACTAAGAAGGAAATTGCGATACAAGATTGATTATAGAAAGCTCAATGTGTAACTGGGAATTAAACTATGTTATCGACAAAACTTTTCAAACATTCTACACCCCCACCTCCCCCCTAAAAAAAATCCTTACTTTGCCATTATCTGGACTAACAAAAATGTAATACACGTTACCAAGGTGCAATCAATAATGGTGCCCCACGTGGAAAGTTCATAAGAATAAAGAACAAGAACGAGAGCTATGTTTTAAACTAATTCATTAATATATTACGATATATAATGGAATAACATAACAGAGTTTCGGCGATTCACCTTTACTAAGAGGCTTAACTACACACATCGTAAGTAAACATCATCATCAATTCAATAAAAGAAATTAAAGAAAGAGTATATGCTTATATTAAATGATTGTGTTCTTTGTCCTTTAATGGTCTTGACGGCTAGGGTTTCTTCTTCTTGGTACGACTAGGGCTTTTGCCTCCTATAGGATTTTTTCTTCTTTATAAAGTTTCGCTCCTCGAGAGAAGAATGGTGTGTGTTAATGACCCAATGAACTCTTATATAGTGTGGGAAGAAGGTAAAGTGCGGTTATCTCATTTATGGAAGGTGAAGAATGACAGGTTAGATAAATAATGGACTTGGTCCCTGATGTGACAATGCAATTTGTAAATTTTCGTGCTTTTAGATCCTCAATTTTTTGTCCAATATTCAATATATACATCATATTGTGGCCTATTACCAACTTCTTGTGATTTTTGTAGGTCATGATCGACTTTTTTCGGTGCCAAAACGTCAAATTTTGGCGAAATCGAGGAAAATAAGAAAATTCGATGATTTGACCGTTGCATGAATTTTGAGGTGTCAAAACATGTTATGTTTCCAACAAATACAAAAGTAACTGAAGATGCTTCAACATTGTAGAAGACCACTTTCCGAGAAAATGAACGAACTCCGAAATTAAAGAACGGAGAAAACATATAACCTTCCTGGAGCAGCCAAAGATGGCGGCACCAAGGAGGCACACAAAGCTTTTGGCGACCGCAAGTCGGCCGAAGTGAAAGGTGAAATCTAGAAAACATGCTTTCTTATTGCCTGTCAAGCTAGAGCCCGCCATTTTAACCTTCCTCCATGATGAAAGGTAGCAAACACTCGCATTCTACAATATAAATAAGTGTGATTCTCATAATCACACACCCCGATCAAAGGAGCTCTCCTGAGTGAGAACCAGGTTTCAGGGAAGTGTAACACCAAAACCCTAGCCGTCAGCAACAACAAGGAGGGAACCCTAGGAAGCACCAACTCAAAGAAATAAAAGGCTAAGATTTCTTTTTCTCATTTGCTCTTAATAGTATCCGATTTTTATCTCTTATTACAATGAGTAGCTAAACATGGATTGTAAAGTAGAAATGTTGAAGACACCGTTGTGCTACTTCTTTTTATGTCATGTTAATGAAGTAGTTCTTAGACGTAAATCGTGATTATACAACTTTATACATCCTTTGTGATGTGATGTTTTGTTGAGTGACAAAGTAGCTTCATTGAAATGAGTAGGAATACTGGTATCAATATTGCACCTTAGCATTTAATATTATACCATGTTGTCGTTAATTAGAGGTAATTGTGTAGTGTATAATTAGGAAGTTGGGAGTAGCATAATACGAGATATATCGGGGGTCCTTTACTTTCACCACCATCGAATTCAACACTAAAAAAACGAGTGTGGTTTAATCTTATGTCTACTTATGAACTGTCTGATTATGCATTAAATATAATATTTGCTTGTTTCTATGCTAAGTGTTCAAGGAGAACGACATCCCAAGTAAACATTTCACTATTTTTTGTGGACCTGTGAGCATCCAATTATAATATAAATCTAATCCTTTATTCTATTTAGGAGTTACAAGAACTACAATGTATCCAAACTGTGGAGTGCACATGAATACTGCAAAAACAGGCAGCATCAAGAACCACTCTAACCTACTGCAGCCCCCTTGGGGTCGCACAAGCTCGATTCACCAGATGTTTGTTGATTTATCCTTCGGTCTATTTTTGTACTTAGTAACCCCATTATCTCAAAAAGTGCTCTTCTACAAAGTCTTTAACATTTTGAATAAGATTCACAATGGTAGATCATGTGTCCAAATTGGACTCATCTAGCTCCTTATATGATTGAATCATCATATTTTAATATCTCTTCGAATTAGACATAAATATCACGTTTTTGCAAAAAAAATTTTTTACAATTCGCCGAAACCACAATCTTCACCTACATTATATACAACAAAGTGACAATTTCTCTCTAATATGATATAAATGTTGAATCTTGGACAAAAACCGTGAGCTTAAAACTAAAAGTGTGTTAAATCGTACATTTCATGGTCACACATTATGTACACTTGGCCTTTGAAGGCCAAGATACTCTAGGGGTACAAGGAGTAGGTTAAAAGGGATTTCAAGAAATCAATGAGGAAAAAATTGCACATTTCTAAAAAAATGAGGCTCACCGCAGCATGCTCATCATAAAAAATGAGCTAATCACGGTCGCCTTAGGCAGAGAATTCTGCCAGGCAAACCGACTATTGTGAGCTCCTTGCCTAGGGAAGCTTACCGCAGAGAGACTTTTTCAAATTATAATTTTCCAGTAGTTTCTCAGCAAGTTTTGAATTATAACTCACTCAATATATATATATATATATGTCTACCATTGTAACTTTGTTTTTAGGCATTCTCAGACTTATTCTAGCCCAACTAAGGCTTCATAAACGTTTTTTCATCCTTATTTTTTGATGAATCGAAGGATAGCTCCTTATCGGATCAACCAAGTACTTCTTAGCGTGTAGGTGATTATCCGGACTACTGAAACTACTAAATACAAGTTACAAATCTCGATTGAGGTGATTATCTCTATTTTACATGGACATTAAAATTTAGGTAAGACCTCAAATCTCAATAGAAACTCCAATTGACGTTGTTAATAATTCATAGACCTAATTAAGCCTAATAATGATGAAGTGCGCATAAACAGTGCAATCAGGTGAGATCGAATTAAAATGGCGGCATGTCACATGTTGTTTTTCTTTTAGGACTTTTCTTACTGATGGTCATCTATAATATATTACCAATTCAAAAAATTAGAATCAGTTATTATTCCTAAAAATATTAACTTCTATTCTAGATAATATAAAATTATATTTAACTTTTTAGTTTAATATTTATACACCACATATACGATTAATAGGAATTTAATACATATAAAAATTTATAGTGGAGTTTGTGATTTTTATAGTTTCTATTAATATTTTTAGAGAATTTCATGTACGTATAAAATGATGTATTTACTTTTTAAAGTATGAATTTAAAATTTAAAAAATAATAATTACATGTATCTGCGTGTCAAGGGTAACTAGGAATTTTTATTTATATTAGGTTTTATCCCTTGCTCGCTTATGTATCTTACTATCTTCTGACATCACGATTCACGAGGAAGGGCTAAACCATAATTAGAATATAAAATTTGATAATAAAAGTTAATTAATCCGAAGTAAGTCATGAAGATGGTGTTATAGTGAAACTATGAATAATGGATAAATATTATAGTTACATTAAAAAACATTGCGGAGTACAAGTTCTGCTAGAGATATTGGTTATATATTACATAAAAATGATATGAATTCTTCATCATAAAAGAAAAAACCTGATTTCATTTAAAACATTACAATTATTTTTAAGAATATTAATTCGTCTATCAGAAGAAAGTGGGATACTTGTACTCCAATAACATGAGGGCATTCGAACCATTATAAATGTAGACTAAAAGTGACCGGTTGTTGGATAATATTGTTGACAGATTTATAACCGGCGAGGAGTATTGGAAGCACAACCCATTATGCACTGAAATGAAGAAAGAATCGAGAAGAATGAGCTAGGTGAGGACCAATCAAGCTCCAGGGAGTGATCGATGAAATACCAAAGGCCATCGAGGTGTGGAAACAAGGAGAGGAGCCATCCAAGAAGATATGTCAACGTACTATTTAGTTCTAATGCATGATAAGATGCGATCTCCTTCTTCCCTTTTGATCTTTTTCTTGTACGTTAGGATTTCGATCACAACTGGGGGTGTGTGTTGGGGGGGGGGGGGGGGGGGGGGGGGGGGGGGGGGGGGTGGTGAGGCTCTTGTGACTCGGGTTGTTGCTCCAGTATGAACCGGTGGTTGATTAGGGGAGGGTTTTCGAGGTCGCTTCCTCTTTTCACTATCTTGAGACATGGTTTTTAATCACTTCCCACATACAATGGCAATATGTTGATGGTGAAATTCGTCACAAATCGAGAAGATGCACCTTAGCTCCAAAAGTACCTGTGGGGCTAGAAAAATCGAGGGATAAACCCCTTTATGGTCGATTTGCCTTGAACAAATCAGATCGTGGTTCAATGTGAACCTCATAGCTCTTTTCACAGAAAGTTGTGGAAGAGTAATAAATGACTTACGTTGAGGAGTAAATGAGGTCCATACCGACCAATTTCTTAAAATCATGGGTTTCCTTTGTAGACATGCACCCCAGAATTTGGTTGAAGGAACACCATGCACTATAGCCTGCTAGGGAACAAGGGATGTAGGTCGGATCAAGCCTTTCACAGCCAGTTTACACTCTTCTATGTTTCTCCGGGTTGGAGGTTATCTAGATCTCGAATTCAACCACGTAGATCAGAATTCAAAGTTCATGTTGAAATTATAAAACATGTAGTTCGATTTGGTTGGTCGTCTAAAATCATATGATCCATTCATTTGAGTCCAAACAACCTTAGTCTTTAGTACAACTTAATTGTACTAAATACACTGACTTATCATAATATCACATTTTGAAGGCGAATACAATGGGTATTAAGGATGAATTTTTTTTTGCACCATATGACACTAATCTCCTAAAATGACAAATCACATATAAACTGATGGGAAAACGATAGTTAAACAATATTTCAACCACCCTATTAGTTATATCAATTGTTAATCACTTGTTTTTAATCCGAAACCTAACAAGTAGAAACTACTCCAACCACTTCCCAAAATCTACACCCCACATCTAACACCAAAACCAATTAAAATGATTACCCCAATCGCCAAAAGTCCAAAGAGCTAACAACCAAATAATAATTATGAATAATGAAAATAATTAATTAAACTTAATATCCTACATACCACCGAAGAGTAAAACGGATTAAGTTACACACATTCTAAAGTTCTTTCGATAATTTAAAAGCAAACTTGTATCATCTTTAATTCAAATTGAATTAAACAAGAAAAGAATATATCTTCTCAAATTAAATTACAATTCATATTTCAACATCAACAAAATCAACTCATAATCAAAACAAACAATGTTAACCAACGTTGTTCTTCTCCATCTTCTCCCATGAAATAAAAATTATTCATTTCGTACTAATTCAAATTCTAATTGAATGTGAAAAAAATTAATTTAATATCATCAACAACGATAAGACATACTTTCAAAAGTTCATAAAAACGCACATAAGTTCTCACATTCTAGTCATGATAATGTGATGATAGTCTAAATCATCTTAACTTTGCCAGACTAGAGTATCAAATCTAAATTCATTAGCATTAGTTCAGGTTCTCTTCAACGGAGGGTGCAAACTTTCGAGTTGCGCACATAATTAAGTAATTTAAGAATTACTTTTCACTGAACTTAAATGTAATATAATATTAAGTTAAATATATATATATATAT
>JAYMSP010003758.1:0-18576 GCA_036897095.1 Plantago elongata
TATATATATATATATATATATATATATATATATATAGATCAATAACAATAAAACTAGATTTATTTCATAAAATTAATAAAGTACATATGTGAAAATGGTACTTCATCATTTTACTTCATTTCAAAATATTTAGTTAATTTGATGGATTATAATATATTTTAGTTGATGAAGTATTTCACCTGCCAATTCGCCTGCCACCCACCTGCCATTGTAATCAACCGAACCGCCGCAGGTTGTAAAATTATTCCACCCGCAGTGGATCGGACAAATAATCACCCGCCATAGGTGGATTGGGTTGATTTTTTGTTAAAACCCGCCAATAACCGTCCACGCTCACCCCTAGTTGGGCCCCACTTCCCCAAAATAAGAAACTCCATCGGTTGCAGATCCGCAACTGATGAAGTTGCTCAGTAGCTACAGCTGCTGAGTAGCCGCCCGACCGCTCTCACGTCCATCCACAATGGCAGTCTTAACTTATCCAACATGCCAAGCTCAGCGCCTTGACCAGGTGAGCCAAGTACTTTTGTAAGAGGAGAGTCAACTTGCATAACAACCCTATACAAGATCACTGCATGAATGTTCATTGTTTTAGCAAAACCTAAGTAACATAACAAAACTGATTTCTCAGCTCATGTTCAACTCAAACTCCATAAATATCTAGAGTTGTCCACAATAAGTTGTACATTTTAATTACCTCAATAGGCTATAGCTCTGTTTAGTAAAACTAGCTAAAATTTAATTGATAGCTGAAAATCTAGCTGGTAACTGATCAGACAGTTTTTTTTTTAACAAGCTAACTTGATTAGCTTGTCAAACCATCAGCTAGCTTGTTTAAAAGCTGTACATTCACGTAACGTAACGATCTTTTTATAAAAAAAAACTCATGAAACTGAAAAGCTCATTGAAAAACTAGTAGTAAATAGGGTCTATACCATCTTCAACAGTGTGTTCCCAAGATGCAGTGACATTACTGAAAGTTCATGAAATTAACCAAGTTAATCAATCGCACTACATATAACCTAACTGGTTTTATAATCAGGGGTGATTTTACCAGATGCTGTAACAATTCAACTCGAAAAGGCACCTTTTTATGGAAATGTATTAACACGAGAATCAGAGATTCACTAGCTCAGATCTGGAATTATTCATTCTTCCTCCATTATGGCAGCTTAGTTTCACTTGAATCTATGAGATCATGCACTTAGAATCAATCGGGATTCCGGATTCGGATGAGATAGCCACGATTTTTTTCTGAATTGCTACTCAATCACCACATTAAAGAAAACTACCAACTGATAAAGCAGAGCAATAGATCCCACTCCCCATTAAGCATTAACCACAGCATAAACCTCTGCAACTCTGAGCAGCACAAGCATATAACATTTCCAGCAATAAATGTGAAGGATTTAAGGGCATGTCAAAAAGGCACAATATCTAACCTAGCCCACCTAATCACCCCACCAACCAACTTCATTGATCATCTTTACTATACTCGGGGAAAGGTTGTTATATTCACAGAAGCCACACACATGCCAACTGCTTCTTTCAATCCAAGCAAGCAAACATAAGATCCAGAAGTACAGCAATATAAGCTTCAGCAACATAAAGACAAGGCTCCTCTGGAAATGGCTGCAGGATAAAAAGGCATGTCCACCAGCCATATCTACTCGGTAAAAGTGACCAACTACCTGCGACCCGTTGCAAGCACTTTTGCTTCCCTTTTCTTAAAAACATGATTTCATAGATTGACAGACGATTACCGTGACAGGTCAGAGTACTTCCTATGACATCAATTACCTAAGAAGCGAGATACTTATCTAGCAAAAGTTGCTTCAGCTACAGGAAAAATACCATTCATCATCAAACATGCCTGCTTGTTCCACCTTTGGCAGCAAAGAGAGCTGGAAAAAGCTCATCCTGCAAATTGGAAATGCATGGACTCAAAATTGATAAGAGATCAAATACCAAAAAATAAAAACGTCTTAACATTTTTCTCCCGGTGGTTATCTCTATGGTTGGAAGCAAGAAGTGTTAATACTTTAAAGAACAAAAATGGAACCACACATCTTACCCCGGCCAAGACTGGCGATGTTTGGATGACAAAAAAGGTAAAAGCAAATTAAGAATAATTGGAAGTAGATGACTAACCAAAAGATCAAAAGGCCAACTGAAACAACTCAGATGCTTGAACCGGGGCATAAACAGACCCTAAAGAAGATAATTGAAGAGGAAAACCAATGGATTTTTGCATACAGTGGAACTTTGAATACATGAAACAACTCAGATTCTTGCACCGGGGCATAAACGGACCCTAAAGAAGATAACTGAAGAGGAAAATCATGGATTTTTGCATACATTGGAACTTTTAACATGACTAATTTTTTTCATAAGCATGCATCGGGAGCTGCAGTCAAAGATGATATTTGCAAGACTCAACCCAGTGTCCCAGTCTATCGACAAATCAGTTTGCACAAGACTTTCCCTCCAGGCAAAATGATGTTGAGCAACTTAAGGACATAATAACGGCCTAATGAAGATCAAAATTCTAATCGAGTTTCCTGAACAACAATAGAATGTAGGTAGGTACATTCTTCTCACATTAAGCTTTGTTCCTTTTCATCAAGGATGTAAAGGAGTATGAGAGTTACAAATATCACCAGGCACACTAACATGAAAAAGAGAGATGTTCAACAATCACAATATGCACAAGACAAACTGCAGGATGTCTACAGAGAAAACTCTTGACATGTGGTTCGTCTTACATGAAATTAAAAAATCCCCAGGATCTGCAACTTTACAGTTTTTTCAATATGAAGGAGAAATTCAAGCCCCTGTCTGTATGCAAGGATCAGCCTAGTTGCTTAATAATCACCTTGAGATAGATATCTAACCAGGAGCTTCTGCCATCCCTCTGTAGATGGACATCCCCAGTGAGGGATCTGGAGATTACGTCTTCATACAATGATCATCCATTAGCTGATTACTACAACCTCATAACGATTTCAAACAAGCTAGTAATCATGGTACATGGACAATTTACTGCATTTTCATAGCAGAAGTCAAGTCTTCACCAGATATCTACCTGAAAAAGACCAAGAATAGGTTGTCTCAGAAACATAAAGTAAAGGTAAACAACGCACAAGTTTTTGCAAAAAATTGTATGACGTAGAAAACGAGTGGGTATTACCATATCGATCACTTGGAAGACGAAATGCGCCGCAAGGATGACATCCAACTACTTGAAGGACCAGACGTATCACCATTTCCATGACTCGCATTAGCCTCGGTGGACATCATCGGTCTCGAGTTATTTCCTTTTGCAACTACTGGAGGAGAAAATGAACTTGATGGTGCATGTGCATTGCTAAGAACCTAAAACATCAAGGTAATCAAGTATTAAGATTCACCCTGAAGTAGAAATCCTGGCAATTACCAGTCCACAGGTGCATATACAGAAACACCATAATGCATAATGAAAGAAAACCAGGACTGGGAAAAGGGAACATTTGAGGAAAGGATTTGTTCTCTTCCATCAACAACAAGGCTTACATTTCTATCAAGAAGGTTCCCAGGTGGGAAATTTCTATTTGCTGGTGACCTGAATTGCATGTGAACGCCAGGATTGTTAGCAGTATTAGTTGACCTCCTGCGCTCACCCAAATCAGCAGAAAAGGGAGCACTACCTGGTGCACAAAATAGAAATAACATCACATGATCATATGTGAAAAAATTAATAGACTCCCATTCTCTGTTTTTATCACGTGTCACATTAGCAATCTTGAGAATTATCTAAACTTCAATACCAACATGATAAAAAAAACAAATTTCTGCCATGCACAAAACTATCCAACTAAACGGCGGAGAAAATTAAAAAGGAAGGAAAGTAAGGAAACCAACTTTGATGCTTCTCGGCCGTATCAACTACAGCAGCTCGACTGCTCTCCCCTGCTGCTGGCTGTTAATATCAAACTCAAAATAGTTAACTCAGGCAAAAAATTACGCCAAGTAGAAAATGAATATAAGTGAAATGCACATACTACATGCACCTTCAAGCAAATTAATAACATGTTCGCCAAGAGAATCAATTCATATACTAATAAATGAATGACTCCAGAATTCAAGGAAAAATAGATACCCGTTGATGTGTCCTGCTTACTTGCCCCTGTTGGTACTTCAGAATTGTCCAGTCAAATACGTAATCAAACTCATATCCTGTAAGAGGCAATACGATGCGATCAATTTTTGAAGCAATAGATGATTGAGAAAAGATGATAGAGTGAGAGTTGGTGTCCACTATTTCAGGTTACCGAGGAAAAATATGTGTAGCTGCTATATTCTGCAGGCCGAACATCCAGAGTCAATGCAATTAATAGATACAGGTTCAACCGTTACCTTCACGAGAAAAAAGTTCCCTGAACAGGCGCTTCAGGAATCCATAATCAGGTCGCTGGTCAAATGTCAATGAATGGCAATAATGGAAATATGATGCAAATTCCACCGGATGAGACTTGCACAGCACCTTCAAGAGGAAAGAAAAATACAGATACGGTACAGTGAAAGAGAGGGGGAAGCAGTGATACATAGTAGAAGAATATAATTAATAGATGTACCTCAATCGGGGTTGATAATTTTTTTTCACATATTTTGTCATACTTCTGCTTCTTTGTGGCAGCTTTCAAGCCCTGCCATGGAAGGCTATATACGAACCAAAAGTGAGCAAGTGTACGAATTTGAAGTACCAATTGATTAGAAAACGATACTTTGATATCAAGAACAGAATGTACTGACAAACCTTCCTCTCAAGAAATATAGGAGGACATATCCAAGAGATTCTAGGTCATCCCGGCGACTTTGCTCTGCAAAAAAGGAAAACCAAAAAAGGATCTAATACCATGGAAACCACAAGTCCATAGATCTTCTCCAAATTTAAAGTAAATGGCAATAGTAGCTTACCAATTCCAAGATGAGTATTACAACTGGCATAACGTGCAGTTCCAGTCAAATTTTTATTCTCCCTGCAAAATAAAGTAAACAATAATTAAACAGAACCTAAAGAGGCATTTGATGCTGATGAGGTCTTGAGTTTTTTAAAGCAAGTCTTTAAGATCTTTGATGTTCCACATATAACCATAGCACAAAGACAGGACCAAAAGGAATTTATTAAGTTAGTATATTTGCAGTTTCAACAACAGCAGAAAAGTACCTGTAAGGAATATGCCGATTTGTTGAAGAATCCCGATATCTTTTGGCCAGACCAAAATCAATAACATACACCTACAATATGCAACAAGAGCGAATAAGATCAAGAATTTAGGAATGGCGACGACTGTTAACATGATAGGTAATAGGGATACATTGAATGCTGCTACCTGGTTAGCTTTTCGACCAAGACCCATGAGAAAGTTATCAGGCTTAATATCTCGATGCAGAAATCCTTTAGAGTGCACAAACTCAATTCTCGTTAACTACATAGTACGAAAGTTTTCAAAACATCAGTTTTAACCAGTGTCAAGATTTCACTAACAAGAAAAGGCGAGCAAAAACCAGATTTCTCAAAATAGCATCTCACCATTTGATCAGCCAACATCAAAACGCTCTTCAGCGTAAACTTCCTCCCACAATACACAAAGAGATCCTCAAGGCTAGGACCCAATAAATCGAGGACAAGAACATTGTCCTCGCCATCAACTCCAGACCACTTTATACCAGGTATACCACCTAAGGCAAGGGAGGCATTATAAAATTTCCCTCAAAATTATGTAGAGTACATAATCATCTCAAGGACAAGATAGTAAATACGTGCTCGTGTATTTCATGCATGATTCATACTAATTGGGTAATTTATATATATCAAATATCATAGCTCAATTCAGTAGAATGCTTCTAATTATCTCAGATTTAATATTGTATTATATGTATGTTATCATATACCTTTTGAATTTAACCAGATATTATACGGTACATGAAGGACATGAATCCATTCAGAAAAAGGGAAAATTATTCTAATTATTAAGTAATACGGAAGGATGCAAGCAATAAACTACATTCCAAGAATTTCCAGACAAGATGTTAAGGAACATAGTAATGCATGATTTGTACGTGCTGCATATATGGTAACTTTGATTCCCTAACTAGTTTAAAACGTTTTTTCCATTTCTTGGTGCGAAGTTGGTTTCATTAAGAACGGTGTTAGACACGTGTTGAATGCAAACGCAAAGATCCTTGCAGGTGCACAAATTTGTTATGAAAAATACAAATGCAGCTTGTCATTTTCTTCAAAGTTAAAGAATCTCATTAATTAAAGACTAAGCATGGTGCACACGTCAAGTTCATGCTAGTAACATCCTATTTTGTTTGGTATCCACTAATACGTTATACATACTTCCTCCTTGTAGAATGTTGTATAGCTTGGCCTCGTAAAGAAGCTGTGGATGCTTCGTTTTATTATTTTCCTGCACAAATAACAAATTAAGAATGATCTTAAAACGTACTCAGATATTTGATGCCCAAATGTTAACATTAGGAACAACCTTTGCATATATGGCTGTCACTAGAATCACAAAACACACTGAAATGCATAATAATAATAATAACTTTAATAGTACTGTGGCATTTGACTAACTGATCGACGATTAGACATAGATAAGAAGTGGTATCATTCTATTCCAACAGTTTGATTTTAAGCATTCATTACTGAAATAGAGCAAGGAATTAACAGAAGAGCAAGCCTCCAATCGAATCGGCACTTACGATCTTTATAGCAACGATCTCGAAGGTATCTATATGAGTAGCTGCAAAAAAGAAAGAGAAAGTTAAGAATTGAAAAGGTTTGAGAAAGCAAAAGTAGAGGCAAATGATGAAGTGGAGCAAAAAAAGACTGACCGAGAAAAATTTCACCGAAGGATCCACTACCGATTTTCCGGCCGAGCTTGAATTTACCGGCGATGATCCTTTCCATGAGAGGATAAGCAGCAGCTCAGATCCAATCGCAATTACAGCAGCTGGCGTAAAGCCAGAAGCAATTGATGGATAGATTCTGGCCTGAGAAGAAAACGCAAGACAGAGAAGAGGGTTTGAAGAAGAGATGAATTGAAAAAGTATAGTCTAGTCTCTCACAAACAAAAATATAGTAGAGGGCTTTGACGAGTTGTACCTGACGCTTATTCCGTGCACAAAACACTCGTGTTGTGTTCTGTACTGCCTTAGCGTTACAATTCACGAGGGCTGCCAAAATTAATCCATTTTCATGGCCAAAATATACTTGTAGGATAGATAGGCCTGCACACGTGGAGTTGTGACTTTCCGGGCCTACTCGTGCAATTTCACACTCACGCCTATTTATGCTATTGATGTACTTTAGCGAGACGCGGACGGTTTGTGTTTAATCGAGTATCATACAATTTAATTAGGATTGAAATTTATTGAATCTTTATTAACTCAATTCGATTTATTAAATGAAACGACTGGAATTGTATTGAAGTTCGAGTGACTTTATAGTGACAAACTAACAATTGAAATTTCGATGTAAAATGCCTAGTTTGTTTAGTGCACGGGATGAAGTTCAAGTTCAAGCAAACTGAATCAAATAATTAGTAAGGTTCAACTTAAATGATAAGTATATGTCCTTTACTATTTTGTTATAAGTCAAAATTTGAGAGTTATTTAATTGTATCATGCCCCCTATGGTAACCCAATGTAGTTATAACATATACTCTTCCATGCTTTAAGTCTTGAAGTGAATTCCTCCACAATCGAGTAAAATTTTATTTTTATGAAAGAATACGTTTTTAAATTATTGAATTCTTATAAACCGTTTGATGTATAATTAAGAGAAAACATATTAGTATCTAGCTGGAAAATTTTATGTTAGAAGAAACCTTTGGATTTTACTAGATTTTTAAACGTTTATGAACTGCATTCCTTGGTGTTATAAATACAATTATGTTATATATTTTCGCTATATTTGACCTCTTGTTAGTTTGCTTTGATTTATTCTTTCTTCATAATTTGTGAAAATTTGATTTTTACCGAACTTCTCCCACCTATAGCCCATTATACACGGGCTGGTCCTGAGGTTTAAGTTTGGGCTTGGGCTATTGTTTCCAAAAATGTAGGCCATTTTGCTTAAATAAAGAGCAGAAAATGTAGTCCATTGCAACTTTTTAGAATTAATTGAATACATTTCGAAGAGGTATAACCTCCTTATTCTTTCTAAAGTTCTAAAATAAAAATTGATGGGAAAAAGGATTAATTATTTAGAGATGGTTAAACAAATTCATTGTCAAAGTGGAATTACATTTAGTAAGTCTATACAACGTGGAATTGACAAGGAAATAGATAGTTCAACATGCTTTACTCAAACTTTTTTCCTTTTCCAAATGTTACCTAGAGTAGGGGTATTAAATGTGCCGAGCTCTAGCTTAATAGATCAGCAATCGTCACAATTTTATATCTGTTTGTAATCGGCTTGTTAAAAGTTCGACTTGCCGCGAACAACTCAATAAGCTCGACTCGTATTCGCTCGTAAACGTCCGACTTCCTTTTGTTCGCGAGTGTTCGAGTTATTTTTGCTCGTTAGAGCTCGAAAATGATGTTCTTAATTCATATTTATTATTCATATGTTTGTACAAGTTCATCAAAGAATGTTATAAAAGTCCAAGTTTTAACATTCACACTTATCAATATATATATTTTGTAATAAAAAGGTAATACACCTTCTTTAGCATCATGATCCTAATTCTTAAATAAAGTTATGATGGGTTTAAATTTTGACGGATTTAAATCTAATTATCAATGTGTACATAATAATTTGTTACAAGTACATACCTTGAACCATTACACGGAACGAGCACACCACACTAGAACTTCATAATAATTTGTTACTAGTACGTACATACCATGAACCATGGCACATTAATAGCTAGACATAAGACATGCCCATTTATTTCCAACTTCATCAAACACACAATATTACTTGTTCATAGTGGATTTCCATCATTTGGTAATATGAGCTTCCATCTCATTCGTGAGTTCGATGAACTTCTTTAAGAGTGAAATTGGATGCGGATTTTTTGGGCCGAGAAGCTCATAGTCAATTGTCCAGATGATATAATTGACGCCTCCTTTTGTTATAACATGTATGGTTACACGTAACATGTTGTACAAATCCATCAGGCTTCCTTCGGTTGCCTCTAAGCACTATGTACATTCTCTGGGTGTCGATGTCCTCGATCACTTCTTTTGTAGCAAGCTCTTTTCCATCTATCAAATTAAATTAACAATTGAATATGGTAGTGTAGAATTGTAGATGCATTTAAGTTGTGATCGATTAATTAGCTAGTCAAATGTGGAAACGTTCGCACTCTGGTTACTAAAGGAAATAATGTTTGCACTCTTTGATTACAATTTCGGACTTTTAAATTAGACGATAATTAATTCATTGAAAATGTATGTACCGAGGGTATACTTCCATTCGATAATGGAACCTTTCTTGCCGAAGCTGCCACGGTGAAGTTCACAACCCTGAACATTTGCAGGATTGTAGTAGGGAAGTTCGTGAGGAGTATTAGCTGTAATGTCATGGAAAACATCTCCACCAGCCCTGAGTGTTACCTGAGCAACCAACTTATTAGAAGGCAATATTTTTTCCGACATGATTTTTAATTGATTGTTTGTTTATATTAGATATTGAATCTAAGATCTGAGCTAGCTAGGGTTATTTATAGGGGAGGGGAAAAAGTTGCTTATTTCCCTAGACTCACTAACATGGTGCTGAGTACACTCTATAAAATCATGTGAAGTATTTACTATAGAAACACTTCTCCCATCTCTTTGAAATTTAAACAATTTGATTTTACACGACTTTTAAGGAAAAAATAGGTGATCCCATAGAAATATGTGGTTAAGAATGAATTTGAAATATTAATCTATATATACATATATAAAAGTACAATTTCTATTCCCAATTCTAGATAAAGAACTTTGAGCTAGATTGAATCTCTATTTTTTTCAACTTTATTTGTTAACAAAGATAAAGCTAAATGAAATTAATAATTGTAATATGGAAAGTTTTCTCTAATTTTAAATGAAAAGTGAAGTATATATGAAATACTTATTAGCGGAAAAAAGGAAGGTTTGGTAGTGATGTTACATAGATGGAAGTTTATCTGAACATTAATTTCAGGTATTCATAATTTAATGTGTTCACATTATTATAACACGACAAATATGGAAACGATTTAGTGTGCGCATTTATAGTCGAGGTCAATGTATATGGTAAAGAATTTATAGTATATATATTAATTAATGGTGATAAAAAAATCATAAAGAAAATAATGAATATAGGAAGTTATAATTCCGTATTTATGCTGATTGATTTGAGATTGTCTCCATGTTTGGTAAATTGATTATGTTACTATTTTGAATGTTGGTCGTAATTAATGTTAATATTGACTACAATTATACACCAATTATGCACACAATATTTATCTAAAATAAAACCAAAATTACCATATATGTGACCTTATAAACCCATTATAAAATCGGTGGCTCCATTTGTATCCGAGTTGTTATTTTTTGGCCATCAACAATGATGGAATGCTCAAGCGGCCCAAGAGTTTTGTTCGGCGGACAAAAAGATGAATCAAATTTTCGTCTAATATTATGTCTGATTAAGCTTCAGGATACTAATAGCATGCCGATATCCAGGTTATCTTCTCCAAATTTATTCAACTAATTAGGTTCATAAACTTATTTTATCAAGATTCTTTCCTTTGCAGTTTTGTCCATATATAATTTTTCGAATGGCTATATAAGAATGAATCATTGTTAACATTTTCAAACAATACGTAAATCGTTATGAAGCTAACTGAGTTGTCAAAAGACGTTCTAGCAATCATTGGAGCGAAAGAATCTGAACATGGAGAGCAATATTGGGCCATATACCGTTTGAGGTAGGGTTACAATACATCAACTCATTATGATATAATATATATTTTGCATGTTAAATGTGCTTCACTTTGGTTTATTTTTATATATCCAACTGCACTACTCTTAGTAAGATTGGAATAGATGAAGCTGTCTTGGGGGCACTTCCACTAGAATTTTATTCAGTCATACCCAAAGCGATGCTAACTAAATTGTACTTGGCAAGGCATCAAGTCATTTACAGAAAAGCTTTGGTAAGGATGTAATTTTATCATTGTTATCATCAACTCAATGTGTCAATGTGAATGCAAATATTAATTAACTGCTAACTGCATGAGTTTTTCTTCGTCGACTTCAATTCGGGTGTATCACTTCAAAACCTTGATGTGGCGACACAGCTCGGTCACACCGAATCCGAATATACTTCGTGTGTCTTCAAGTTGTTGAGTAAATGTGAGTTGTATCATCAACTCAATGTGCCAATGTGAACTTTGATGCCATACCCTACTCAAATTGGAAAAGTCCAAAGTCTGCTGAAGTTAAATTCATGGCAAAATGCGTCAATGCTGGAAATTCTGAGAGCTACTTAAGAATGCTAATGGTGACTGCAATTTTTATTACATGTCATTTTCATCAAATATGTACTCTTTAAAGTTGATTATTATTATACCTTATGATTATATACCTAACTATAATTTATTTTGCAGAATTATGTGTTCAAGTATAATAATTTTAGTCGGGATAAGTACCTACTTGACAAAATTGTGGGTGGCGGACATAAGATGGATGATTACGCATATGCAATATTTAATTTGCTATCTAATAACTAGGACGACCGACGTGAAGGACGGAAAGCGTTGATGGCTATTTGGAATTGAAGTGATAGTTTTCAACATATAATAAGGTGTCGCTATGAGTTTTGCTCAAAGGTGAATAAACTCAATCACATGCTGATACACTCAACAATTGGTACGAACATCTACTGTACGAAGCATCCCGGCCCAAGATATGCACATACGATTTTCTTGCAATGTGATAAATGCAAGGTCGACTTCGAGACCGAAATCTATAACAATGAGAATTTTTTTAAGGATGTCTTGAGGGACTCTGATATTGTTAATTAATGTCTAATTTGCAATATCAAAGTATTTCAATTGGATTTCAATTTCAAATTTTAGTGTGATGTGGAAGTCATGTTTTATACATTTTAATTTATGAACACTAAGTTTTACATTCGTATGTAATTGTAGTTCTATTTTTTGTAACTAAAAATAAAACATAAAGTAAATACGGAATAAAAAATCAAAGAAACGAGAAAAAAAAAATGAGGAATAAATATTTCAAATTAGATTTCAAAAATTAATTTTTTTAGTTATTATGCAAGTTAATAATTAATTACCATTTAAATGTCAACAAAGTATCAATGAATAGTTCAAAGTAGATTTGGTTTATGTAAAATAAACACCAAGTATGGAAGTTCAATATTGCTCCAATAGCGGAGTCAAATGCAAGATTCTTATAATTATAATTTTCATTTGCCCGTGTGAATATTAAATTACCATATCAAAGTCATCAACTTTCCAAGTTAATATTTCAAGTTATAGTAATCGATTTGTTTCCTTCTCATAATTAGTTTAATTAAGATAATGAACTAATTATGGATGACATTGATTGCGCCAAACAATTTGGAGATTTGCTTGCTTATGATAATTAGGTTGTGTTATCTTCAACTAAAAATCACTTCAGTTCAGTTCAGTCCAGTTCAGTTCAGTACTTCAGCTCGCTTAGTTATAATTTATATCTTACTTCAGTTCAGTCCAGTCCAGTTCAGTTTAGTAAATCTCAGTTGAAGAGAATACAATCTTAGTTTAATTAAGTAAACATAATAATTACCATTCAACTAATTAACTCATGCCAAATCCATATATACACATTAGGGGAGGTCGAACGGCAAGGCATCGATATTTCTTCTGTTTCACTCATCAAGTTTGTTACGGTCAGTATGATTACGTACAAACGTCGAAATCGACCCACAAGAATTACAAAGCCGTCCAACCGCCTCGCCGAGAGTACCGAACAAAACACCACCCGTGCATATTCGATCAATCTCATTCACTACGCCTCCTCAATGTGGATCTATGTTACCGTGGAATTGTGGTAAGCCTTTGTTTTACATTGAAAATAACTATATATCTATTATGAGTTCGTTTTTATAATTTAAATTAAATCTATGGTAACAGTTAGATGTGATGATCAATCACAATTTCACAAGTCTAAATATTAGACTGGAGAGGTTATTGGAAATTGGCCACCCGGATGCCAAATATATGACTTCTATCTGCAAACTAATGAGCACAGACAAATATTGAAATCGGGAAGGTATTTCATATTAGATTAAAAAAATTAAACGTTTTTAGTTATTATGCAAGTTAATAATTAATTACAATTTACGTGTCAATAAAGTATGAATAGTTCAAAGTAGATTTGGTTTATGTAAAATAAACACTAAGTATGGAAGTTCAATATTGCTCTAATAAAGAAGTTAAATGCAATATTCTTATAATTGGAAGTTTCATTTGCGCGTGTGAGTATTAAAAAACCATATCAAAGTCATCAAATTTCCATGTTAATATTTTAAATTATAATAATCGATTTGGTTCCTTCTCATAATTAGTTTAATTAAGTCAATGAACTAATTATGGATGACATTGATTGTGCCAAACAATCTGAGATTTACTTGCTTCTGAATATTAGTTTAATTAAGTAAACATAATAATTACCATTCAACTAATTAACTCATGCCAAATCCATATATACACACATTAGGGGAGGTCGAACGGCAAGGCATCGATATTTCTTCTGTTTCACTCACTTTTTCAAGTTTGTTACGGTCAATATGATTACGTACAAACGCCGAAATCGACCCACAAGAATTACGAAGTCATCGAACCACCTCGCCGAGAGTACCGAACAAAATACCACCCGTGCATATTCGATCCGTCTCATTCACTACGCCTCCTCAATGTGGATCTCTGTTACCGTGGAATTGTGGTAAGCCTTTGCTTTACATTGAAAATAACTATAATTTAAATTAAAACTATGGTAACAGTTAGATGTGGAGATCAATCACAATTTCACAAGTCTAAATAGTATACTGGAGAGGTTATTGGAAATCGGCCACCCAGATGCCTAATATATGACTTCTATTTGCAAACTAATGAGCGCAGACAAATATTAGAATCGGGAAGGCCTCACTTCGTTGCTTGAAATGCGTGCAGTTCATGGTCCATTGGGTCATTTGAGTTATAGTGTCAACTTTGGGTTCATGATCAAGGAATTGCATGGAGTTGACAAAATGCTATTGTATTATGATGCGACCGAGATGTTTTGCTATGAGCATCATACTCCCCATTGGTTTGCCAACTATACAAATCAATGCCACAACTGCCTAGCCGATTTGGAGAGATATAGTTATGTTACGCCGATTTCCTACAATTATATGCTCGATTAGGAGAGAAATCAATAAATCTAATTTGTTAGGAAAAATTTAAGAGTACTTTTTATTATTTGTCAAACAATGTTTATCTTATTACAAATGGTTACTAATAAGGTTGTTTGTGCAATAATTGTTCTTATGGAATTATAATAAATTTATTATTCGCTATATTGCATATTGCATTTTAGTATATTAAATATTTAGACATTACGTAACATCATACACTGCCTTGGTTAAGATCGTTGACTTCAATTTGGTTTCCACTAAATATTTTATTTAGCTCGATAATAAACAACAAAACATAGCCCAATTAAACAACCCTAATTTGTCACTACTACATCAAAGGACTTCTCGATGCTAACGTAGTGAGGCAACACAAATATGATTTATTATGTTTGTTAAAAAAAGTAGTACTATTTTGAACTTTTTGAATACAAATTATTTATTTCCGGGTATGTATCAATTAACAATTACCGACATGAGATATTCATACCTATTGCAAGTCAGTTCATATGTATAGAATTAAATTTGACTCGATTAGTATATATATATATATATATATATATATATATATATTCTCCATAAGATGCTACAATTCGTTTAGGTTAAATATGCTAATTGATTCTACAATTAATAGTAATTGATTGTACATTAATATTAATTGATTTATAATTAATCTTAATTAGTCACTATGTACCCTCTACGTAGTGAGTATATTGGCGAGAATCTATGTAATTTTGCTATGATTAAAGTATCATTTAGTTCCTATAATTAATCTTTATTAGTGAATAAATTGTGTGGTGTTCTAACCAAATCTTATCATAATTTATGCCTCTAATATAGGTAAGTGAGATGCCATGTTTAATTGAATATCACCTTGTTATAAGCTTTGTTTAATAATATCAACAACTCTATTCCACCGTAAAGTAGTAACCTCGAACAACACTATATATATTGCACTTACTAACAGTGTTTTAGAGAATGCATCCTAAAAGAATCATGACTTGGTGTATTAGGCTAATGGATCACAAGATTAATCTCCCAGTTGAATTGATTATATCTGTACTTGAAAAGGTTGCACTCGATGGTCCAAATGCATGGGCGAATGTGATGTCAAGGTTAAACATTTCTATTTTGCTTGCAAGCATGTATCACATATTTATATTTTCAACACTCACGTGCCAAATATTTTTGATTTTACAGTTGCCCATTGATGAACAAGTTATGTTTTGCTAACTCCGTCTTGACGCAAGAACTGAAATTCCTAAGAAAGTGTTTGACAAATTAGTTGACGCCCAAAATCCGGAGGCCGTGTTCCGAAAATTGTTGGTTTGTACAATTTTTTATTTTTTGAATAAACCTTATATGTTTGCATGCTCTCTAATTTTTTAACTTTCAGAGGAAAATTTTTCCGAACAAGGAAACGTGAAACAAGCTTTTCGTTTTTATGGAGAATGCAAATAGCTTGAATCACAAGAGGCCAAATATGCTCTCAACTACATGAAGTTCTTTAGTAACGAGGAAGAGGTTCGTGAAGAAGGAGTACAAGCGTTATGGGTGCTGAAATTAGATAATGAAGGTATTTCATACGTATCATCCTCTAGGTGGTCCTTGAAGAAGAGGATTGGAAGGCTGAAGTTGAAAATCCAAATTATCTTGACGTACTACCCTTCTGTGTGAAGAAGTTTACCTCATTGCATATCTACATGAAGAGGAAAAAGTCCCCCTTTATGTACAACCATTGTGCAAGATGTGTGGCCGACCTAGAAGTCCTTTACATAGCATCTCGCTACTGTGGCGACAACAAAAGCCAAGCTATTGTTAATTAGTGTTTTTGTTTTCTCACTTTTCAAATCTACTTTACTTTGATGTCGTCAAAGTTTTTTTTTCTAGTTCAGTTTGTAACCTTTGACTAGGTGGCCTCTACATTTAATGGTGTTTTCTGTTCAATTTATTATCCATGTTACTTATCAATGTACCCACTACTTTATATATCATAATCATTTTCAAATTGAGGGTCAACACAAATTGTAGATTAATTGAATTACAACGGACACTTATTAATAAGAAACTATTCAAAAGAAAAAAAAGGTGTATAACTTAGTGTTATAATTTTTATTACATATTAATTCATATTAATTGTACTATTCGGAAAATAACATATGCTTGCGCAACTATAAAGAAACTTTATTTTTGCAAATTATCTATATTTGTGTAATTGACATACCGACAACGTTACATTCATATGCGTAATGTAGGCACCATACAAGAAAAGATATCAAATTTTGGTAGCCAAAATAATCTGTTACACAGTCATAAAATTCATTCACATAATCTATTTTTGTTTCTAAATGTTGAATAGACCAAATGTGAAGATATATTATCCTCACTTCGATATGGTGTACTATAGCATTTTTCTCTTTTAATCTCGATGATATAAAATCATAACTTAGATAGTGTATTAAAACTTTGATTTTTTTTATTTAAAGAATATATAATGTTAACTTAGATATATTTTCATGAATATATCAATTAGCTCATTATACCTTATTTATTTAATTAAATCTATATAAGGTAACAATGTATGTGTTGGAATAATTGATTCAGTACTTAATGTTGGGTTTTAATTAGTTATATTAAAAGTCAAAGCATTTCTTACCATATATAGTGACCAAACCGAATTAAAGAATAATACTTGGTATTCTCCGTAAATTTATGCACCAAATCTTCTCGGTACAAGATACTAATTGATTTTGTAATTACTCATTATGCTTGGTAAGATGTAGTAATTGATTTTGTAATTAATGTGACTCTATATGGTAAGAACTTATAGTTATTGAATGTCATATCAAAATTATATATATGACTAAGATGCATTCAATTTTATTATGATTATTCGAAAGCAAAGATCTGCAATCATCTTTTACCATAAATACGTACATGTCGAGTTATAAGAGCCATAAGACCCCAGGAGTGTGTTAATTAGTTTAACTTACAAGATTTAGTATTAGTTCTGGACCTCGACGCGCAATTTTTGCCTCACTAATAGTGTTTGGCCTGTAAGACGTTGTATGATCCAACTTCTACGGAATCAAATTAATTAAATTAATGAATAAAGTTTTTGGGAACATGGCTTCTGGTTCATCTTCATCCTCTGACCAGAGACTAGTGAAAATATAGTATCTAATGTTGAAAATAGTTGGGAGATAAAGACTTATTTAATTGGAAACCTCCAAATGTGGATAAAAATACAATATATAAACAAGGTTTATTAGACTTTAGACCAGTTTATACTATAAAAACGGAGGAACAAGTACTTCCTTTGGTAAGTGATCAACAAACTTTGCATTTATTTACTAAAAATCAATCAAAAAACATGTAGCTAGTAGATACAAATTCTTACATATAGGGCTCGTACAAATTGCTATTAAACCTTTAACAAGAGAAGGGTTAGACACGAGTACATTTGTCGCACTTAGAGATGCTAGGCATTTTGATTTTCAAGATTCCCTCTTAGGACTAGTAGAAACAAGTCTTTGTAATGGACCAATTTATTTTAATTGTTATCCAAATTTTACTATATCATTGACAGATCCACATATTTTAGATATCTTGACTTTAAACGTAGAAACTCACAAGTATAAAATGAAGCATGGTTCTCACATATATGAAATATTTTATCGAATACATTACAAAGTAATGAACACAGGGTTAAATGTCAATGCAATATTATATGAGAAACCATCTGGACAAACTATTTTTTGGGAGATTAATAAGTCAAAGTCTAATCTCACAGTTCCTAGGACTATAGAATGGAAAAATGTTAAGCTTCCTGAAGCCTGGTTACTTCCTTCTGGAACGATACCTAGATCCCAACAAATAGAGAATAATGAAATAGAAAATATAGTCGATCACCCAGATGGGGGAGTAAGCATAAGATTTAACTGACAAAGTTCTATGTCATTTAGAGAGTATAACCCACAAAGAATAGTGAATATTTATCTAGGTCAAGTTCCCATAGAAGATCTTTTAATACTTTTGAAAGAGATAGATACAATCTTGAAGCAGTTAGAATACATAGGTTGGTGGATCTACACAGGAAGTTGAAGAGATTAGGGAGTTTGCCGATTGGTTGTTGCATGTTGGAGATGGTG